>WNGS01001633.1:68990-87186 GCA_020271785.1 Procambarus virginalis
ATGGCCTATCTGAGCCTGTAGTAAGGGGCCACTAAGGCTGTGTCATGGTAGCATCTATGTGGGTGTGGCCCTGTGCCTCATGGTGCCAATGGCGGCTGTGGAGGCCTTCAAGGCTGGCAACAGCTAGGTACATGTATATAGTTCTACTGCTCAGCTACTTGCTGTTCCAAGTCACAATTTACCTGTTTGGGATGCAAGGAGTTAGTACATTTCCCTAAACATATCAATACAGGTATAACATGGTATGTGAGGGCAGTAAAAAAGGGGTACACGTACATGGTGTTGGTGTTGTTCATATATCATAACCGCCAATACCATTTGGATATTAATTAGTGCACTAGAATAATAAACAAATACTTGGTAAGACGGATACTGGAGTGCTCTTATTTGTAGTAGTGATGTTGCTATGGCAGTTTCTTAAGGCAGAGTAGGTCTATCCTATGTGGCCATTATCACAACACACGAGCACCCATTGTTATTGTTTTCGTGTGAGCGTGGCGTCTGTAAGAGACGCTCAGCCTCCCTGTTGTTCCAATATTTTTCCACTTCTAAGTTAAATTTACGTTAACAAGGGAATCAAGCTATATTTTGGTGTTAATAATTATATTCAGTCTTATTGAACACTTTTTATTCAATTTAGACATTAAACTGTGTATGAACAGTGGTTTAATAATGTAAATATACGTCGACGTCGATGACGTCACGGAGTCTCCCATTCTCTAAATTTAAGA
The DNA here is from genome assembly GCA_020271785.1 of Procambarus virginalis. Lineage (NCBI taxonomy): Eukaryota > Metazoa > Arthropoda > Malacostraca > Decapoda > Cambaridae > Procambarus > Procambarus virginalis. Next base: position 69,722 of record WNGS01001633.1, read on the forward strand.
GGATACTGTTAAGGGAAGACTATACTATTTGTGTGTCGGTTTCCCGACAAGGTTCACCACACCATATATGACCACAATGTTCACCACATCATACATGACCACAAGGTTCACCACACCACTATACATGACCACAAGGTTCACCACACCACCATACATGACGACAAGGTTCACCACACCACCATACATGACCACAAGGTTCACCACACCATACATGGCCACAGGGTTCACCACACCACCATACATGACCACAAGGTTCACCACACCTGCATACATGACCACAAGGTTCACCACACCACCATACATGACCACAAGGTTCACCACACGAGCATAAATGACCACAAGGTTCACCACACCACCATACATGACCACAAGGTTCACCACACGAGCATACATGACCACAAGGTTCACCACACCACCATACATGACCACAAGGTTCACCACACGAGCATAAATGACCACAAGGATCACCACACCACCATACATGACCACAAGGTTTACCACACCACCATACATGACCACAAGGTTCACCACACCACCATACATGACCACAAGGTTCACCACACCACCATACATGACCACAAGGTTCACCACACCACCATACATGACCACAAGGTTCACCACACCACCATACATGACCACAAGGTTCACACACCATACATGACCACATGGTTCACCACACCATACATGGCCACAGGGTTCACCACACCACCATACATGACCACAAGGTTCACCACACCACCATACATGACCACAAGGTTCACCACACCATACATGACCACAAGGTTCACCACACCATACATGGCCACAGGGTTCACCACACCACCATACATGACACAAGGTTCACCACACCACCATACATGACCACAAGGTTCAACACACCACCATACATGACCACAAGGTTCACCACACCACCATACATGACCACAAGGTTTACCACACCACCATACATGACCACAAGGTTCACCACACCACCATACATGACCACAAGGTTCACCACGCCACCATACATGACCACAAGGTTCACCACACCACCATACATGACCACAAGGTTCACCACACCACCATACATGACCACAAGGTTCACCACACGAGCATAAATGACCACAAGGATCACCACACCACCATACATGACCACAAGGTTCACCACACCACCATACATGACCACAAGGTTCACCACACCTGCATACATGACCACAAGGTTCACCACACCACCATACATGACCACAAGGTTCACCACACGAGCATAAATGACCACAAGGTTCACCACACCACCATACATGACCACAAGGTTCACCACACGAGCATACATGACCACAAGGTTCACCACACCACCATACATGACCACAAGGTTCACCACACGAGCATAAATGACCACAAGGATCACCACACCACCATACATGACCACAAGGTTCACCACACCACCATACATGACCACAAGGTTCACCACACCACCATACATGACCACAAGGTTCACCACACCACCATACATGACCACAAGGTTCACCACACCACCATACATGACCACAAGGTTCACCACACCACCATACATGACCACAAGGTTCACCACACCATACATGACCACATGGTTCACCACACCATTCATGGCCACAGGGTTCACCACACCACCATACATGACCACAAGGTTCACCACACCACCATACATGACCGCAAGGTTCACCACACCACCATACATGACCACAAGGTTCACCACACCATACATGACCACAAGGTTCACCACACCATACATGGCCACAGAGTTCACCACACCACCATACATGACACAAGGTTCACCACACCACCATACATGACCACAAGGTTCACCACACCACCATACATGACCACAAGGTTCACCACACCACCATACATGACCACAAGGTTCACCACACCACCATACATGACTACAAGGTTCACCACACCACCATACATGACCACAAGGTTCACCACACCACTATATGACCACAAGGTTCACCACACCACCATACATGACCACAAGGTTCACCACACCACCATACATGACCACAAGGTTCACCACACCATACATGACCACAAGGTTCACCACACCATACATGACCACAAGGTTCACCACACCACCATACATGACCACAAGGGTCACCACACCATACATGACCACAAGGTTCACCACACNAGAGCAACCATGGCACGGAGGCTTCTATGAACGCATGGTTGGTACGGTAAAACGTTCTTACGGAAAACCCTACACCGCCAAAAGATTGACCTGCAGGAGCTTCAAACAGTGTCATAGAGATAGAAGCACGAGTAATAACCGACCACTTACCTACCTCTCTGATGATGTTTTGCAGCGTGAACCATTAAGTCCATCTCATTTGATGTATGGTAGACCTCTCAAAAACACTTGTGTCCCTTACGGACGAGGAACCAGAGGATCCTTCATATGTCCAAGAGAGTGATTTGGTTCAACGTTTCAAACATCTATCAGGGTGATAAGTCGGTGGAATGACGTATGGACTCGAGAATACCTTACAGCTCTGAGAGAGTATCATTACGGGGCAAACAACCCCTACAACAGAATTAACTTGAACCCTGGTGACATAGTTCTGGTGGATAGTGATGGACCACGCTCAGAGTGGCCTTTAGGTCAAATAGTCTCTGTTCATCCAGACAGCCAGGGCATCTTGAGAATAGTGAAAGTGAAATGCCGAGGCAACACTACTCTCAAAACTTTAGAGAAATTAGTTCCTTTAGAACTGGCCAGGAACGAAGACGTACAGCGACTTCCAGCACCCGATACGCCAGTACGGGACATACGTCCCCAAAGGACTGCAGCTCAACAATGTAAACTCAAATTAAAGCAGCATTATAATTCTGAAGGAGAAGAATAAAGTGATCGCAGTCCTTACCGGGACTTCGACCCGTGTTCTTCCCCCCCGGAATTATGTCGGGAAACCGACACACTCATACACAAATAGTATAGTCTTCCCTTAACAGTATCCTCTTAAAATTAGAGAATGGGAGACTCCGTGACGTCATCGACGTCGCCGCAGTATTTACATTATTAAACCACTGTTCATACAACAGTTTAATGTCTAAATTGAATAAAAAAGTGTTCAATAAGACTGAATATAATTATTAACACCAAATATAGCTTGATTCCCTTGTTAACGTAAATTTAACTTAGAAGTGAAAAATATTGGAACAACTAGGGAGGCTGAGCGTCTCTTACAGACGCCACGCTCACACGAAAACAATAACAATGGTGCTGTGTGTTGTGATAATGGCCGATAGGATAGACCTACTCTGCCTTAGAAACTGCCATAGCAACATCACTACTACAAATAAGAGCACTCCAGTATCCGTCTTACCAAGTATGTTTATTATTCTAGTGCACTAATTAATATTCAAATGGTATTGGCGGTTATGATATATGAACAACACCAACACCATGTAAATTGTGACTTGGAACAGCAAGTAGCTGAGCAGTAGAACTATGTACATGTACCTAGCTGTTTCCAGCCTTGAAGGCCTCCACAGCCGCCATTGGCACCATGAGGCACAGGGCCACACCCACATAGATGCTAACATGACACGGTCTTAGCAGGCCCTTACTACAGGCTCAGATAAGGCCATTCTAGTTATTGTAGTAGTAGTATTCATAACTAGTAATAATTGTTGAAATAATAGTAGATTAGACCACCATATGTGGTATGATAAAATAATATAATTAAACTCAGGTAAACAATTTGTAGTTTAAGAAGGAGCCATTACAAAGTGGTTTAAGCTACAAATTGTCCCCCCAATTTGTGTGAGATTAATTTCAGGCAGTTTTAACAAGTACATACAGTCCACTCAATTTCTTACCTACTAAGAAAAAATAAGATAAACTTTAATTTACTGAAGTCAATTAAAAGAAGATATACTGCCTGGAGTTTTTACCACAAGGTTCACCACACCACCATACATGACCACAAGGTTCACCACACCACCATACATGACCACAAGGTTCACCACACCACCATACATGACCACAAGGTTCTCCACGCCACCATACATGACCACAGGGTTCACCACACCACCATACATGACCACAAGGTTCACCACGCCACCATACATGACCACAAGGTTCACCACACCACCATACATGACCACAAGGTTCACCACGCCAGCATACATGACCACAAAGTTCACCACACCTGCATACATGACCACAAGGTTCACCTACCTGCATACATGACCACAAGGTTCACCACACCACCATACATGACCACAAGGTTCACCACACGAGCATACATGACCACAAGGTTCACCACACGAGCATACATGACCACAAGGTTCACCACACCACCATACATGACCACAAGGTTCACCACACCACCATACATGACCACAAGGTTCACCACGCCACCATACATGACCACAGGGTTCACCACACCACCATACGTGACCACAAGGTTCACCACACCACCATACATGACCACAGGGTTCACCACACCACCATACATGACCACAAGGTTCACCACACCACCATACATGACCACAAGGTTCACCACGCCACCATACATGACCACAAGGTTCACCACACCACCATACATGACCACAGGGTTCACCACACCCCCATACATGACCACAAGGTTCACCACGCCACCATACATGACCACAAGGTTCACCACACCATCATACATGACCACAAGGTTCACCACGCCACCATACATGACCACAAGGTTCACCACACCATACATGGAAACAAGGTTCACCACACCACTATACATGACCACAAGGTTCACCACACCTGCATACATGACCACAAGGTTCACCACGCCACCATACGTGACCACAAGGTTCACCACACCTGCATATATGACCACAAGGTTCACCACGCCACAATACATGACCACAAGGTTCACCACACCACCATACATGACCACAAGGTTCACCACGCCACCATACATGACCACAAGGTTCACTACACCATACATGACCACAAGGTTCACCACACCACCATACATGACCACAAGGTTCACCACACCACCATACATGACCACACGGTTCACCACACCTGCATTCATGACCACAAGGTTCACCACACCTGCATACATGACCACAAGTTTCACCACACCTGCATACATGACCACAAGGTTCACCACGCCACCATACATGACCACAAGGTTCACCACACCACCATACATGACCACAAGGTTCACCACGCCACCATACATGACCACAGGGTTCACCACACCACCATACATGACCACAAGGTTCACCACGCCACCATACATGACCACAAGGTTCACCACACCACCATACATGACCACAAGGTTCACCACACCACCATACATGACCACAAGGTTCACCACACCACCATTCATGACCACAAGGTTCACCAACCACCATACATGACCACAAAGTTCACCACACCACCATACATGACCACAAGGTTCACCACACCACCATACATGACCACAAAGTTCACCACACCACCATACATGACCACAAGGTTCACCACACCACCATACATGACCACAAGGTTCACCACACCACCATACATGACCACAAGGTTCACCACACGAGCATACATGACCACAAGGTTCACCACACCACCATACATGACCACAAGGTTCACACCAACCATACATGACCACAAGGTTACCACACCACCATACATGACCACAAGGTTCACCACACCACCATACATGACCACAGGTTCACCACACCACATACATGACCACAAGGTTCACCACACCACCATACATGACCACAAGGTTCACCACACCAAACATACATGACCACAAGGTTCACCACACCACCATACATGACCACAAGGTTCACCACACATACATGACCACAAGGTTTCACACACCATACATGGCCACAGGGTTCACCACACCACCATACATGACCACAAGGTTCACCACACCACATACATGACCACAAGGTTCACCACACCACCATACATGACCACAAGGTTCACCACATCACCATACATGACCACAAGGTTCACCACACCATACATGACCACAGGTTCTCCACACCATACATGGCCACAGGGTTCACCACACACCATACATGACCACAAGGTTCACCACACCATACATGACCACAAGGTTCACACACCACCATACATGACCACAAGGTTCACCACACCATACATGACCACAAGGTTCACCACACCATACATGGCCACAGGGTTCACCACACCACCATACATGACCACAAGGTTCACCACACCACCATACATGACCACAAGGTTCACCACACCCACATACATGACCACAAGGTTCACCACACCACAGGTACATGACCACACATAAGGTTCACCACACCATACATGACCACAGGGTTCACCACACCACCATACATGACCACAAGGTTCACCACACCACCATACATGACCACAAGGTTCACCACACACCATACATGACCACAAGGTTCACCACACCACCATACATGACCACAAGGTTCACCACACCATACATGACCACAAGGTTCACCACACCCATACATGACCACAAGGTTCACCACACCACCATACATGACCACAAGGTTCACCACACCACCATACATGACCACAAGGTTCACCACACCACCATACATGACCACAAGGTTCACCACACCACCATACATGACCACAAGGTTCACCACACCATACATGACCACAAGGTTCACCACACCACCATACATGACCACAAGGTTCACACACCACCACCATACATGACCACAAGGTTCACACACCCACCATACATGACCACAAGGTTCACCACACCACCATACATGACCACAAGGTTCACCACACCACCATACATGACCACAAGGTTCACCACACCACCATACATGACCACAAGGTTCACCACACCACCATACATGACCACAAGGTTCACCACACCACCATACATGACCACAAGGTTCACCACACCACCATACATGACCACAAGGTTCACCACACCACCATACATGACCACAAGGTTCACCACACCACCATACATGACCACAAGGTTCACCACACCACCATACATGACCACAAGGTTCACACACCATACATGACCACAAGGTTCACCACACCATACATGACCACAAGGTTCACCACACCACCATACATGACCACAAGGTTCACCACACCACCATACATGACCACAGGTTCACACACCACCATACATGACCACAAGGTTCACCACACCATACATGACCACAAGGTTCACCACACCATACATGACCACAAGGTTCACCACACCACCATACATGACCACAAGGTTCACCACACCATACATGACCACAAGGTTCACCACACCACCATACATGACCACAAGGTTCACCACACCATACATGACCACAAGGTTCACCCACACCATACATGACCACAAGGTTCACCACACCACCATACATGACCACAAGGTTCACCACACCACCATACATGACACAAGGTTCACCACACACACCACCATACATGACCACAAGGTTCACCACACCCATACATGACCACAAGGTCACCCACCCATACATGACCACAAGGTTCACCACACCACCATACATGACCACAAGGTTCACCACACCACCATACATGACCACAAGGTTCACCACACACCATACATGACCACAAGGTTCACCACACCACCATACATGACCACAAGGTTCACCACACCATACATGACCACAAGGTTCACCACACCATACATGACCACAAGGTTCACCACACCACCATACATGACCACAAGGTTCACCACACCACCATACATGACCACAAGGTTCACCACACCACCATACATGACCACAAGTTCACCACACCACCATACATGACCACAAGGTTCACCACACCATACATGACCACAAGGTTCACCACACCATACATGACCACAAGGTTCACCACACCACCATACATGACCACAAGGTTCACCACACCACCATACATGACCACAAGGTTCACCACACCACCATACATGACCACAAGGTTCACCACACCACCATACATGACCACAAGGTTCACCACACCACCATACATGACCACAAGGTTCACCACACACACCATACATGACCACAAGGTTCACCACACCACCATACATGACCACAAGGTTCACCACACCACCATACATGACCACAAGGTTCACCACACCACCATACATGACCACAAGGTTCACCACACCACCATACATGACCACAAGGTCACCACACCACCATACATGACCACAAGGTTCACCACACCACCATACATGACCACAAGGTTCAACACCATACATGACCACAAGGTTCACCACACACATACATGACCACAAGGTTCACCACACCACCATACATGACCACAAGGTTCACCACACCACCATACATGACCACAAGGTTCACCACACCACCATACATGACCACAAGGTTCACCACACCACCATACATGACCACAAGGTTCACCACACCATACATGACCACAAGGTTCACCACACCCATACATGACCACAAGGTTCACCACACCACCATACATGACCACAAGGTTCACCACACCATACATGACCACAAGGTTCACCACACCACCATACATGACCACAAGGTTCACCACACCATACATGACCACAAGGTTCACCACAACCATACATGACCACAAGGTTCACCACACCACCATACATGACCACAAGGTTCACCACACCACCATACATGACCACAAGGTTCACCACACCACCATACATGACCACAAGGTTCACACACCACCATACATGACCACAAGGTTCACCACACCATACATGACCACAGGGTTCACCACACCACCATACATGACCACAAGGTTCACCACACCACCATACATGACCACAAGGTTCACCACACCACCATACATGACCACAAGGTTCACCACACCACCATACATGACCACAAGGTTCACCCACCATACATGACCACAAGGTTCACACACCATACATGACCACAAGGTTCACCACACCACCATACATGACCACAAGGTTCACCACACCACCATACATGACCACAAGGTTCACCACACCACCATACATGACCACAAGGTTCACACACCACCATACATGACACAAGGTTCACCACACCACCATACATGACCACAAGGTTCACCACACCACCATACATGACCACAAGGTTCACCACACCACCATACATGACCACAAGGTTCACCACACACCATACATGACCACAAGGTTCACCACACCACCATACATGACCACAAGGTTCACCACACCACCATACATGACCACAAGGTTCACCACACCACATACATGACCACAAGGTTCACCCACCACCATACATGACCACAAGGTTCACCACACACATACATGACCACANAGGAGTTAGTACATTTCCCTAAACATATCAATACAGGTATAACATGGTATGTGAGGGCAGTAAAAAGGGTTACACGTACATGGTGTTGGTGTTGTTCATATATCATAACCGCCAATACATTTGGATATTAATTAGTTGCACTAGAATAATAAACAAATACTTGGTAAGACGGATACTGGAGTGCTCTTATTTGTAGTAGTGATGTTGCTATGGCAGTTTCTTAAGGCAGAGTAGGTCTATCCTATGTGGCCATTATCACAACACACGAGCACCATTGTTATTGTTTTCGTGTGAGCGTGGCGTCTGTAGAGACGCTCAGCCTCCCTTGTTGTTCCAATATTTTTTCCACTTCTAAGTTAAATTACGTTAACAAGGGAATCAAGCTATATTTTGGTGTTAATAATTATATTCAGTCTTATTGAACACTTTTTTATTCAATTTAGACATTAAACTGTTGTATGAACAGTGGTTTAATAATGTAAATATACGTCGACGTCGATGACGTCACGGAGTCTCCCATTCTCTAAATTTAAGAGGATACTGTTAAGGGAAGACTATACTATTTGTGTGTCGGTTTCCCGACAAGGTTCACCACACCATATATGACCACAAGGTTCACCACACCATACATGACCACAAGGTTCACCACACCACCATACATGACCACAAGGTTCACCACACCACCATACATGACCACAAGGTTCACCACACCACCATACATGACCACAAGGTTCACCACACCATACATGACCACAGGGTTCACCACACCACCATACATGACCACAAGGTTCACCACACCACCATACATGACCACAAGGTTCACCACACCACCATACATGACCACAAGGTTCACCACACCACCATACATGACCACAAGGTTCACCACACCACCATACATGACCACAAGGTTCACCACACCAGCATACATGACCACAAGGTTCACCACACCACCATACATGACCACAAGGTTCACCACACCAGCATACATGACCACAAGGTTCACCACACCACCATACATGACCACAAGGTTCACCACACCACCATACATGACCACAAGGTTCACCACACCACCATACATGACCACAAGGTTCACCACACCACCATACATGACCACAAGGTTCACCACACCACCATACATGACCACAAGGTTCACCACACCACCATACATGACCACAAGGTTCACCACACCATACATGACCACAAGGTTCACCACACCATACATGGCCACAGGGTTCACCACACCACCATACATGACCACAAGGTTCACCACACCACCATACATGACCACAAGGTTCACCACACCATACATGACCACAAGGTTCACCACACCATACATGACCACAAGGTTCACCACACCACCATACATGACCACAAGGTTCACCACACCACCATACATGACCACAAGGTTCACCACACCACCATACATGACCACAAGGTTCACCACACCACCATACATGACCACAAGGTTCACCACACCACCATACATGACCACAAGGTTCACCACACCACCATACATGACCACAAGGTTCACCACACCACCATACATGACCACAAGGTTCACCACACCACCATACATGACCACAAGGTTCACCACACCACCATACATGACCACAAGGTTCACCACACACCATACATGACCACAAGGTTCACCACACCACCATACATGACCACAAGGTTCACCACACCACCATACATGACCACAAGGTTCACCACACCACCATACATGACCACAAGGTTCACCACACCACCATACATGACCACAAGGTTCACCACACCACCATACATGACCACAAGGTTCACCACACCACCATACATGACCACAAGGTTCACCACACCACCATACATGACCACAAGGTTCACCACACCACCATACATGACCACAAGGTTCACCACACCATACATGACCACAAGGTTCACCACACCACCATACATGACCACAAGGTTCACCACACCACCATACATGACCACAAGGTTCACCACACCACCATACATGACCACAAGGTTCACCACACCACCATACATGACCACAAGGTTCACCACACCACCATACATGACCACAAGGTTCACCACACCACCATACATGACCACAAGGTTCACCACACCATACATGACCACAAGGTTCACCACACCATACATGACCACAGGGTTCACCACACCACCATACATGACCACAAGGTTCACCACACCACCATACATGACCACAAGGTTCACCACACCACCATACATGACCACAAGGTTCACCACACCATACATGACCACAAGGTTCACCACACCATACATGCCACAAGTTCACCACACCACCATACATGACCACAAGGTTCACCACACCACCATACATGACCACAAGGTTCACCACACCACCATACATGACCACAAGGTTCACCACACCACCATACATGACCACAAGGTTCACCACACCACCATACATGACCACAAGGTTCACCACACCACCATACATGACCACAAGGTTCACCACACCACCATACATGACCACAAGGTTCACCACACCACCATACATGACCACAAGGTTCACCACACCACCATACATGACCACAAGGTTCACCACACCATACATGACCACAAGGTTCACCACACCATACATGACCACAAGGTTCACCACACCACCATACATGACCACAAGGTTCACCACACCATACATGACCACAAGGTTCACCACACCATACATGACCACAAGGTTCACCACACCACCATACATGACCACAAGGTTCACCACCCCACCATACATGACCACAAGGTTCACCACACCACCATACATGACCACAAGGTTCACCACACCACCATACATGACCACAAGGTTCACCACACCACCATACATGACCACAAGGTTCACCACACCACCATACATGACCACAAGGTTCACCACACCACCATACATGACCACAAGGTTCACCACACCATACATGACCACAAGGTTCACCACACCATACATGACCACAGGGTTCACCACACCACCATACATGACCACAAGGTTCACCACACCACCATACATGACCACAAGGTTCACCACACCACCATACATGACCACAAGGTTCACCACACCACCAAACATGACCACAAGGTTCACCACACCACCATACATGACCACAAGGTTCACCACACCACCATACATGACCACAAGGTTCACCACACCACATACATGACCACAAGGTTCACCACACCACCATACATGACCACAAGGTTCACCACACCACCATACATGACCACAAGGTTCACCACACCATACATGACCACAAGGTTCACCACACCATACATGACCACAAGGTTCACCACACCACCATACATGACCACAAGGTTCACCACACCATACATGACCACAAGGTTCACCACACCATTCATGGCCACAGGGTTCACCACACCACCATACATGACCACAAGGTTCACCACCCCACTATACATGACCACAAGGTTCACCACACCACCATACATGACCACAAGGTTCACCACACCACCATACATGACCACAAGGTTCACCACACCACCATACATGACCACAAGGTTCACCACACCACCATACATGACTACAAGGTTCACCACACCACCATACATGACCACAAGGTTCACCACACCATACATGACCACAAGGTTCACCACACCATACATGGCCACAGGGTTCACCACACCACCATACATGACCACAAGGTTGACCACACCACCATACATGACCACAAGGTTGACCACACCACAATACATGACCACAAGGTTCACCACGCCACCATACATGACCACAAGGTTCACCACACCACTATACATGACCACAAGGTTCACCTCACCACCATACATGACCACAAGGTTCACCACACCATACATGACCACAATGTTCACCACATCATACATGACCACAAGGTTCACCACACCACCATACATGACCACAAGGTTCACCACACCACCATACATGACCACAAGGTTCACCACACCATACATGGCCACAGGGTTCACCACACCACCATACATGACCACAAGGTTCACCACACCACCATACATGACCACAAGGTTCACCACGCCTCCATACATGACCACAAGGTTCACCACACCACCATACATGACCACAAGGTTCACCACACCACCATACATGAGCACAAGATTCACCACACCACCATACATGACCACAAGGTTCACCACGCCACCATACATGACCACAGGGTTCACCACACCACCATACATGACCACAAGGTTCACCACACCACCATACATGACCACAGGGTTCACCACACCAGCATACATTACCACAAGGTTCACCACACCACCAAACATGACCACAAGGTTCACCACGCCACCATACATGACCACAAGGTTCACCACACCACCATACATGACCACATGGTTCACCACACCACCATACATGACCACAAGGTTCACCACGCCACCATACATGACCACAAGGTTCACCACACCATCATACATGACCACAAGGTTCACCACACCACCATACATGACCACAAGGTTCACCACACCATACATGACCACAAGGTTCACCACACCATACATGGCCACAGGGTTCACCACACCACCATACATGACCACAAGGTTCACCACACCACCATACATGACCACAAGGTTGACCACACCACCATACATGACCACAAGGTTCACCACGCAATCATACATGACCACAAGGTTCACCACACCACTATACATGACCACAAGGTTCACCTCACCACCATACATGACCACAAGGTTCACCACACCATACATGACCACAATGTTCACCACACCACCATACATGACCACAAGGTTCACCACACCATACATGACCACAAGGTTCACCACACCATACATGGCCACAGGGTTCACCACACCACCATACATGACCACAAGGTTCACCACCCCACCATACATGACCACAAGGTTCACCACACCACCATACATGACCACAAGGTTCACCACACCACCATACATGACCACAAGGTTGACCACACCACCATACATGACCACAAGGTTCACCACGCCACCATACATGACCACAAGGTTCACCACACCACTATACATGACCACAAGGTTCACCTCACCACCATACATGACCACAAGGTTTGTGGTAAAAACTCCAGGCAGTATATCTTCTTTTAATTGACTTCAATAAATTAAAGTTTATCTTATTTTTTCTTAGTAGGTAAGAAATTGAGTGGACTGTATGTACTTGTTAAAACTGCCTGAAATTAATCTCACACAAATTGGGGGGACAATTTGTAGCTTAAACCACTTTGTAATGGCTCCTTCTTAAACTGCAAATTGTTTACCTAAGTTTAATTATTATATTATTTTATCATACCACATATGGTGGTCTAATCTACTATTATTTCAACAATTATTACTAGTTATGAATACTACTACTACAATAACTAGAATGGCCTTATCTGAGCCTGTAGTAAGGGCCCACTAAGGCTGTGTCATGGTAGCATCTATGTGGGTGTGGCCCTGTGCCTCATGGTGCCAATGGCGGCTGTGGAGGCCTTCAAGGCTGGCAACAGCTAGGTACATGTGTATAGTTCTACTGCTCAGCTACTTGCTGTTCCAAGTCACAATTTACCTGTTTGGGATGCAAGGAGTTAGTACATTTCCCTAAACATATCAATACAGGTATAACATGGTATGTGAGGGCAGTAAAAAAGGGGTACACGTACATGGTGTTGGTGTTGTTCATATATCATAACCGCCAATACCATTTGGATATTAATTAGTGCACTAGAATAATAAACAAATACTTGGTAAGACGGATACTGGAGTGCTCTTATTTGTAGTAGTGATGTTGCTATGGCAGTTTCTTAAGGCAGAGTAGGTCTATCCTATGTGGCCATTATCACAACACACGAGCACCCATTGTTATTGTTTTCGTGTGAGCGTGGCGTCTGTAAGAGACGCTCAGCCTCCCTTGTTGTTCCAATATTTTTTCCACTTCTAAGTTAAATTTACGTTAACAAGGGAATCAAGCTATATTTTGGTGTTAATAATTATATTCAGTCTTATTGAACACTTTTTTATTCAATTTAGACATTAAACTGTTGTATGAACAGTGGTTTAATAATGTAAATATACGTCGACGTCGATGACGTCACGGAGTCTCCCATTCTCTAAATTTAAGAGGATACTGTTAAGGGAAGACTATACTATTTGTGTGTCGGTTTCCCGACATAATTCCGGGGGGGAAGAACACGGGTCGAAGTCCCGGTAAGGACTGCGATCACTTTATTCTTCTCCTTCAGAATTATAATGCTGCTTTAATTTGAGTTTACATTGTTGAGCTGCAGTCCTTTGGGGACGTATGTCCCGTACTGGCGTATCGGGTGCTGGAAGTCGCTGTACGTCTTCGTTCCTGGCCAGTTCTAAATGAACTAATTTCTCTAAAGTTTTGAGAGTAGTGTTGCCTCGGCATTTCACTTTCACTATTCTCAAGATGCCCTGGCTGTCTGGATGAACAGAGACTATTTGACCTATAGGCCACTCTGAGCGTGGTCCATCACTATCCACCAGAACTATGTCACCAGGGTTCAAGTTAATTCTGTTGTAGGGGTTGTTTGCCCCGTAATGATACTCTCTCAGAGCTGTAAGGTATTCTCGAGTCCATACGTCATTCCACCGACTTATCACCCTTGATAGATGTTTGAAACGTTGAACCAAATTACTCTCCTGGACATATGAAGGATCCTCTGGTTCCTCGTCCGTAAGGGACACAAGTGTTTTGAGAGGTCTTCCATACATCAAATGAGCTGGACTTAATGGTTCACGCTGCAAAACATCATCAGAGAGGTAGGTAAGTGGTCGGTTATTGACTCGTGCTTCTATCTCTATGACTACTGTTTGAAGCTCCTGCAGGTCAATCTTTTCGCGGTGTAGGGTTTTCCGTAGAGCACGTTTTACCGTACCAACCATGCGTTCATAGAAGCCTCCGTGCCATGGTGCTCTGGGAGGTATGAATTTCCAATGGCACTGCCGTTGATTTAGGGCTGTGCGTACCTTTGGATGTGTCCAGATTTTCCTCAGACATGCTTCTCCTGCCACTAAGTTGGACCCATTGTCTGAGATCATTAACTTAGGACAGGATCTACGTGAAGCAAACCTGCGGAAAGCCTGTAAGAATGCTTCGGCACTCATATCGGGAGTCACTTCTAGATGGACTGCCCTTGTTGTGGCACAAGTAAAAAGACAAATGTAAGCTTTTACTGGTTTCTTGTCTTTAGTGCCTGTAAGTGTTAGTACTCCTGTGAAATCTACTCCTGTAGTCTCAAAGGGACGAATATGTACGACTCGCTCCTTCGGAAGTGGAGGTGGGCCAGGATATGGACACACTCTGGCATCGTATCTCCGGCAAACAACACAGGATTTGATTATTGATTTTACTGTCTGTCTACCTTGGGGTAGCCAGTACTGTTGTCTTAAGTCTGTGAGAGTATCTAATACCCCACCATGCAGAGTGCAGTATTTGTGTATATGTAACACAATTAGTTTGCTTACTATGTGGTGACGAGGGAGCAATATTGGATTTTTTGCTTCCAAATCTATGTCAGCGTGCTGTAAGCGGCCTCCGCATCTGATTATGTTATAATTGTCAGTGTCTAACCAGAGACCCAGATCACGTTGTAGCTTCTTTGGAACATTGTCAAATTCTGTCCCGAATGTGTCGATCTGAGCTCTTTTGACCCAATACCTTAGGGCATTAGGGAATTTATGCTTGATTCCTATTTTCTTTAGAAAATCAAACACTACTTGGGTGACACCTATAAGTTTGTTCAGTTCAGAGTACCGAGTAGGATCAATTACCAAAGTCCGAGGTGGTTCTGGATTCTCAGTGGGAACAGTAACATTGGTCACAATGACTTGTGGCTTTTGTTCAGGCCACTGGTCGCTGATTAGCCACTGAGGTCCATTGAACCACATCTCTGCCTTTGTTAATTGCCGTAAAGTCAGTCCTCGGGAGAGATAGTCAGCTGGATTCTCTTTTGTGGGTACATATCTTAGTTTATACCCTGCTGACAACTCTCGTATTTCCTTAACGCGGTTACTCACGTAAGGATTCTTACTGTTATTGTTCTTAACCCACTGTAGTACTGCCTCATTATCTGACCAAACTACTGTTTCTTTAAAGTGGATGTGGCGTAAGGCCTTGATCAAATAATGAGCCAATCTTACTCCTAACAGTAAGGCTTGTTAATTCCAGTTGTGGCAGTGATCTTTTCTTTAAAGGTGCCACTCTGGTT
>WNGS01001633.1:87442-118941 GCA_020271785.1 Procambarus virginalis
ACCACAAGGTTCACCACACCACCATACATGACCACAAGGTTTTGACCACACCACCATACATGACCACAAGTTCACCACACCACATATATGACCACAAGGTTCACCACACACCATACATGACCACAAGGTTCACCACACCACCATACATGACCACAAGGTTCACCACACCACCATACATGCCACAAGGTTCACCACACACCATACATGACCACAAGGTTCACACACCACCATACATGACCACAAGGTTCACCACACCACATACATGACCACAAGGTTCACCACACCACCATACATGACCACAAGGTTCACCACACACCATACATGACCACAAGGTTCACCACACCATACATGACCACAAGGTTCACCACACCACCATACATGACCACAAGGTTCACCACACCACCATACATGACCACAAGGTTCACCACACCACCATACATGACCACAAGGTTCACCACACCACCATACATGACCACAAGGTTCACCACACCACCATACATGACCACAAGGTTCACCACACCATACATGACCACAAGGTTCACCACACCACATACATGACCACAAGTTCACCACACCATACATGACCACAAGGTTCACCACCCACCATACATGACCACAAGGTTCACCACACCATACATGACCACAAGGTTCACCACACCACCATACATGACCACAAGGTTCACCACACCACCATACATGACCACAAGGTTCACCACACCACCATACATGACCACAAGGTTCACCACACCACCATACATGACCACGGTTCACCCACCACCATACATGACCACAAGGTTCACCACACCACCATGACCACAAGGTTCACCACACCATACATGACCACAAGGTTCACCACACCACCATACATGACCACAAGGTTCACCACACCACCATACATGACCACAAGGTTCACCACACCACCATACATGACCACAAGGTTCACCACACCACCATACATGACCACAAGGTTCACCACACCATACATGACCACAAGGTTCACCACCACCATACATGACCACAAGGTTCACCACACCACCATACATGACCACAAGGTTCACCACACCACCATACATGACCACAAGGTTCACCACACCACCATACATGACCACAAGGTTCACCACACCACCATACATGACCACAAGGTTCACCACACCACCATACATGACCACAAGGTTCACCACACCACCATACATGACCACAAGGTTCACCACACCACCATACATGACCACAAGGTTCACCACACCACCATACATGACCACAAGGTTCACCACACCACCATACATGACCACAAGGTTCACCACACCACCATACATGACCACAAGGTTCACCCACACACCATACATGACCACAAGGTTCACCACACCACCATACATGACCACAAGGTTCACCACACCACCATACATGACCACAAGGTTCACCACACCACCATACATGACCACAAGGTTCACCACACCACATACATGACCACAAGGTTCACCACACCACATACATGACCACAAGGTTCACCACACCACCATACATGACCACAAGGTTCACCACACCACCATACATGACCACAAGGTTCACCACACCACCATACATGACCACAAGGTTCACCACACCATACATGACCACAAGGTTCACCACACCATACATGACCACAAGGTTCACCACACCACCATACATGACCACAAGGTTCACCACACCACCATACATGACCACAAGGTTCACCACACCATACATGACCACAAGGTTCACCACACCACCATACATGACCACAAGGTTCACCACACCACCATACATGACCACAAGGTTCACCACACCACCATACATGACCACAAGGTTCACCACACCATACATGACCACAAGGTTCACCACACCATACATGACCACAAGGTTCACCACACCACCATACATGACCACAAGGTTCACCACACCACCATACATGACCACAAGGTTCACCACACCACCATACATGACCACAAGGTTCACCACACCATACATGACCACAAGGTTCACCACACCACCATACATGACCACAAGGTTCACCACACCACCATACATGACCACAAGGTTCACCACACCATACATGACCACAAGGTTCACCACACCATACATGACCACAAGGTTCACCACACCACCATACATGACCACAAGGTTCACCACACCACCATACATGACCACAAGGTTCACCACACCACCATACATGACCACAAGGTTCACCACACCACCATACATGACCACAAGGTTCACCACACCATACATGACCACAAGGTTCACCACACCATACATGACCACAGGTTCACCACACCACCATACATGACCACAAGGTTCACCACACCACCATACATGACCACAAGGTTCACCACACCACCATACATGACCACAAGGTTCACCACACCACCATACATGACCACAAGGTTCACCACACCACCATACATGACCACAAGGTTCACCACACCACCATACATGACCACAAGGTTCACCACACCACCATACATGACCACAAGGTTCACCACACCACCATACATGACCACAAGGTTCACCACACCACCATACATGACCACAAGGTTCACCACACCACCATACATGACCACAAGGTTCACCACACCATACATGACCACAAGGTTCACCCACACCATACATGACCACAAGGTTCACCACACCACCATACATGACCACAAGGTTCACCACACCACCATACATGACCACAAGGTTCACCACACCACCATACATGACCACAAGGTTCACCACACCACCATACATGACCACAAGGTTCACCACACCACCATACATGACCACAAGGTTCACCACACCACCATACATGACCACAAGGTTCACCACCACCATACATGACCACAAGGTTCACCACACACCATACATGACCACAAGGTTCACCACACCACCATACATGACCACAAGGTTCACCACACCACCATACATGACCACAAGGTTCACCACACCACCATACATGACCACAAGGTTCACCACACCACCATACATGACCACAAGGTTCACCACACCACCATACATGACCACAAGGTTCACCCACCACCATACATGACCACAAGGTTCACCACACCACCATACATGACCACAAGGTTCACCACACCACCATACATGACCACAAGGTTCACCACACCACCATACATGACCACAAGGTTCACCACACCACCATACATGACCACAAGGTTCACCACACACCATACATGACCACAAGGTTCACCACACCACCATACATGACCACAAGGTTCACCACACCACCATACATGACCACAAGGTTCACCACACCACCATACATGACCACAAGGTTCACCACACCACCATACATGACCACAAGGTTCACCACACCACCATACATGACCACAAGGTTCACCACACCACCATACATGACCACAAGGTTCACCACACCATACATGACCACAAGGTTCACCACACCATACATGACCACAAGGTTCACCACACCACCATACATGACCACAAGGTTCACCACACCACCATACATGACCACAAGGTTCACCACACCACCATACATGACCACAAGGTTCACCACACCACCATACATGACCACAAGGTTCACCACACCACCATACATGACCACAAGGTTCACCACACCACCATACATGACCACAAGGTTCACCACACCACCATACATGACCACAAGGTTCACCACACCACCATACATGACCACAAGGTTCACCACACCACCATACATGACCACAAGGTTCACCACACCACCATACATGACCACAAGGTTCACCACACCACCATACATGACCACAAGGTTCACCACACCATACATGACCACAAGGTTCACCACACCATACATGACCACAAGGTTCACCACACCACCATACATGACCACAAGGTTCACCACACCACCATACATGACCACAAGGTTCACCACACCACCATACATGACCACAAGGTTCACCACACCACCATACATGACCACAAGGTTCACCACACCACCATACATGACCACAAGGTTCACCACACCACCATACATGACCACAAGGTTCACCACACCATACATGACCACAAGGTTCACCACACCATACATGACCACAAGGTTCACCACACCACCATACATGACCACAAGGTTCACCACACCACCATACATGACCACAAGGTTCACCACACCACCATACATGACCACAAGGTTCACCACACCACCATACATGACCACAAGGTTCACCACACCACCATACATGACCACAAGGTTCACCACACCATACATGACCACAAGGTTCACCACACCACCATACATGACCACAAGGTTCACCACACCACCATACATGACCACAAGGTTCACCACACCACCATACATGACCACAAGGTTCACCACACCACCATACATGACCACAAGGTTCACCACACCACCATACATGACCACAAGGTTCACCACACCACCATACATGACCACAAGGTTCACCACACCACCATACATGACCACAAGGTTCACCACACCACCATACATGACCACAAGGTTCACCACACCACCATACATGACCACAAGGTTCACCACACCACCATACATGACCACAAGGTTCACCCACCACCATACATGACCACAAGGTTCACCACACCACCATACATGACCACAAGGTTCACCACACCACCATACATGACCACAAGGTTCACCACACCACCATACATGACCACAAGGTTCACCACACCACCATACATGACCACAAGGTTCACCACACCACCATACATGACCACAAGGTTCACCACACCACCATACATGACCACAAGGTTCACCACCACCATACATGACCACAAGGTTCACCACACCACCATACATGACCACAAGGTTCACCACACCACCATACATGACCACAAGGTTCACCACACCACCATACATGACCACAAGGTTCACCACACCACCATACATGACCACAAGGTTCACCACACCACCATACATGACCACAAGGTTCACCACACCACCATACATGACCACAAGGTTCACCACACCACCATACATGACCACAAGGTTCACCACCACCATACATGACCACAAGGTTCACCACACCACCATACATGACCACAAGGTTCACCACACCACCATACATGACCACAAGGTTCACCACACCACCATACATGACCACAAGGTTCACCACACCACCATACATGACCACAAGGTTCACCACACCATACATGACCACAAGGTTCACCACACACCATACATGACCACAAGGTTCACCACACCACCATACATGACCACAAGGTTCACCACACCACCATACATGACCACAAGGTTCACCACACCATACATGACCACAAGGTTCACCACACCACCATACATGACCACAAGGTTCACCACACCACCATACATGACCACAAGGTTCACCACACCACCATACATGACCACAAGGTTCACCACACCATACATGACCACAAGGTTCACCACACCATACATGACCACAAGGTTCACCACACCACCATACATGACCACAAGGTTCACCACACCACCATACATGACCACAAGGTTCACCACACCACCATACATGACCACAAGGTTCACCACACCACCATACATGACCACAAGGTTCACCACACCACCATACATGACCACAAGGTTCACCACACCACCATACATGACCACAAGGTTCACACACACCATACATGACCACAAGGTTCACCACACACCATACATGACCACAAGGTTCACCACACCACCATACATGACCACAAGGTTCACCACACCACCATACATGACCACAAGGTTCACCACACCACCATACATGACCACAAGGTTCACCACACCACCATACATGACCACAAGGTTCACCACACCACCATACATGACCACAAGGTTCACCACACCACCATACATGACCACAAGGTTCACCACACCACCATACATGACCACAAGGTTCACCACACCACCATACATGACCACAAGGTTCACCACACACCATACATGACCACAAGGTTCACCACCACCATACATGACCACAAGGTTCACCACACCACCATACATGACCACAAGGTTCACCACACCACCATACATGACCACAAGGTTCACCACACCACCATACATGACCACAAGGTTCACCACACCACCATACATGACCACAAGGTTCACCACACCACCATACATGACCACAAGGTTCACCACACCACCATACATGACCACAAGGTTCACCACACCACCATACATGACCACAAGGTTCACCACACCACCATACATGACCACAAGGTTCACCACACCACCATACATGACCACAAGGTTCACCACACCACCATACATGACCACAAGGTTCACCACACCACCATACATGACCACAAGGTTCACCACACCACCATACATGACCACAAGGTTCACCACACCACCATACATGACCACAAGGTTCACCACACCACCATACATGACCACAAGGTTCACCACACCACCATACATGACCACAAGGTTCACCACACACCATACATGACCACAAGGTTCACCACACCACCATACATGACCACAAGGTTCACCACACCACCATACATGACCACAAGGTTCACCACACCACCATACATGACCACAAGGTTCACCACACCACCATACATGACCACAAGGTTCACCACACCACCATACATGACCACAAGGTTCACCACACCACCATACATGACCACAAGGTTCACCACACCACCATACATGACCACAAGGTTCACCACACCACCATACATGACCACAAGGTTCACCACACCACCATACATGACCACAAGGTTCACCACACCACCATACATGACCACAAGGTTCACCACACCACCATACATGACCACAAGGTTCACCACACCACCATACATGACCACAAGGTTCACCACACCACCATACATGACCACAAGGTTCACCACACCACCATACATGACCACAAGGTTCACCACACCACCATACATGACCACAAGGTTCACCACACCACCATACATGACCACAAGGTTCACCACACCACCATACATGACCACAAGGTTCACCACACCACCATACATGACCACAAGGTTCACCACACCACCATACATGACCACAAGGTTCACCACACCACCATACATGACCACAAGGTTCACCACACCACCATACATGACCACAAGGTTCACCACACCACCATACATGACCACAAGGTTCACCACACCACCATACATGACCACAAGGTTCACCACACCACCATACATGACCACAAGGTTCACCACACCACCATACATGACCACAAGGTTCACCACACCACCATACATGACCACAAGGTTCACCACACCACCATACATGACCACAAGGTTCACCACACCACCATACATGACCACAAGGTTCACCACACCACCATACATGACCACAAGGTTCACCACACCACCATACATGACCACAAGGTTCACCACACCACCATACATGACCACAAGGTTCACCACACCACCATACATGACCACAAGGTTCACCACACCACCATACATGACCACAAGGTTCACCACACCACCATACATGACCACAAGGTTCACCACACCACCATACATGACCACAAGGTTCACCACACCACCATACATGACCACAAGGTTCACCACACCACCATACATGACCACAAGGTTCACCACACCACCATACATGACCACAAGGTTCACCACACCATACATGACCACAAGGTTCACCACACCACCATACATGACCACAAGGTTCACCACACCACCATACATGACCACAAGGTTCACCACACCACCATACATGACCACAAGGTTCACCACACCACCATACATGACCACAAGGTTCACCACACCACCATACATGACCACAAGGTTCACCACACCACCATACATGACCACAAGGTTCACCACACCACCATACATGACCACAAGGTTCACCACACCACCATACATGACCACAAGGTTCACCACACCACCATACATGACCACAAGGTTCACCACACCACCATACATGACCACAAGGTTCACCACACCACCATACATGACCACAAGGTTCACCACACCACCATACATGACCACAAGGTTCACCACACCACCATACATGACCACAAGGTTCACCACACCACCATACATGACCACAAGGTTCACCACACCACCACACACCATACATGACCACAAGGTTCACACACACCATACATGACCACAAGGTTCACCACACCACCATACATGACCACAAGGTTCACCACACACCATACATGACCACAAGGTTCACCACACCACCATACATGACCACAAGGTTCACCACACCACCATACATGACCACAAGGTTCACCACACCACCATACATGACCACAAGGTTCACCACACCACCATACATGACCACAAGGTTCACCACACCATACATGACCACAAGGTTCACCACACCACCATACATGACCACAAGGTTCACCACACCACCATACATGACCACAAGGTTCACCACACCACCATACATGACCACAAGGTTCACCACACCACCATACATGACCACAAGGTTCACCACACCACCATACATGACCACAAGGTTCACCACACCACCATACATGACCACAAGGTTCACCACACCACCATACATGACCACAAGGTTCACCACACCACCATACATGACCACAAGGTTCACCACACCACCATACATGACCACAAGGTTCACCACACCACCATACATGACCACAAGGTTCACCACACCACCATACATGACCACAAGGTTCACCACACCACCATACATGACCACAAGGTTCACCACACCACCATACATGACCACAAGGTTCACCACACCACCATACATGACCACAAGGTTCACCACACCATACATGACCACAAGGTTCACCACACCACCATACATGACCACAAGGTTCACCACACCACCATACATGACCACAAGGTTCACCACACCACCATACATGACCACAAGGTTCACCACACCACCATACATGACCACAAGGTTCACCACACCACCATACATGACCACAAGGTTCACCACACACCATACATGACCACAAGGTTCACCACACCACCATACATGACCACAAGGTTCACCACACCACCATACATGACCACAAGGTTCACCACACCACCATACATGACCACAAGGTTCACCACACCACCATACATGACCACAAGGTTCACCACACCACCATACATGACCACAAGGTTCACCACACCACCATACATGACCACAAGGTTCACCACACCACCATACATGACCACAAGGTTCACCACACCACCATACATGACCACAAGGTTCACCACACCACCATACATGACCACAAGGTTCACCACACCACCATACATGACCACAAGGTTCACCACACCATACATGACCACAAGGTTCACCACACCACCATACATGACCACAAGGTTCACCACACCACCATACATGACCACAAGGTTCACCACACCACCATACATGACCACAAGGTTCACCACACCACCATACATGACCACAAGGTTCACCACACCACCATACATGACCACAAGGTTCACCACACCACCATACATGACCACAAGGTTCACCACACCACCATACATGACCACAAGGTTCACCACACCACCATACATGACCACAAGGTTCACCACACCACCATACATGACCACAAGGTTCACCACACCACCATACATGACCACAAGGTTCACCACACCACCATACATGACCACAAGGTTCACCACACCACCATACATGACCACAAGGTTCACCACACCACCATACATGACCACAAGGTTCACCACACCACCATACATGACCACAAGGTTCACCACACCACCATACATGACCACAAGGTTCACCACACCACCATACATGACCACAAGGTTCACCACACCACCATACATGACCACAAGGTTCACCACACCACCATACATGACCACAAGGTTCACCACACCACCATACATGACCACAAGGTTCACCACACCACCATACATGACCACAAGGTTCACCACACCACCATACATGACCACAAGGTTCACCACACCACCATACATGACCACAAGGTTCACCACACCACCATACATGACCACAAGGTTCACCACACCACCATACATGACCACAAGGTTCACCACACCACCATACATGACCACAAGGTTCACCACACCACCATACATGACCACAAGGTTCACCACACCACCATACATGACCACAAGGTTCACCACACCACCATACATGACCACAAGGTTCACCACACCACCATACATGACCACAAGGTTCACCACACCACCATACATGACCACAAGGTTCACCACGCCACCATACATGACCACAAGGTTCACCACACCACCATACATGACCACAAGGTTCACCACACCACCATACATGACCACAAGGTTAACCACACCACCATACATAACAGCAAGGTTCGCCACACTTGATTGGTGATTATTCTTGATAATGATACTCTTATTAACGCATTATCACACTTGGTAATGGTACTCTCATTATCGATCCCGCGATCGATAATGACTCCTGAGAATTACGTTACTCGACTGAGCGGTCGGCTGTTACTCCCGACAGCCTTGTCGCTCACCACAAAAATCTATCAAAATTTACGTTAACACGTCAGCCACGAACTTACATATATATACAACCACACTTGTCACAACCTTGGGGAACACAACATGAGAAATAACCACACTCTCTTATCACTCCACAATAATCAAATGCCAGTAATCCCTGGTGTTACACACAGACACTATTACCTGTACACTTATGATGACCAGTACTGGATTTCCACACCTGCAAGAGATTACATCACATGGAACACGATAAACACCATGAATGAATTACTATAATTCTACCAGAGTGGAATATAAATATTACTTGGACATCCCTCACAGTCCTTGGCTAATCTATGTAAACTTTGTTCCCGTGTGTACTCACTAACACACACACATACAGGGACACCTGTCTACACCAGTCTAAATCCGTCTGGACTGACATGAATGTCAATAAGGGTAAAAATCTCACACGTTCCTACTTCACCTCACCCTACCGGGTGCTTGGAGACAATGGGACGGAACACCTGACCTCGAATTCAGGCTTAAAGATAAATCACCAAAAACACACACAAGGTATTTACTCTCATTTACACAGCCGGCTCACATCCATGCACCCCAGTGTCCCACTCCCTACACAGACCCCCTGCATTATAGGTGGTTGGTCAGCAATACCAGCGATAGGCTAAGCTGGTATAGCCTCGTGTGTTGACGGTCGTACACGGATAGCTCGGCGCATTTTTCGTAACCTCTCACACAACACATGGCTCGGATCGTACACCCCAGACCCACCGGTGAAGCGGTGCGTTCGTACACAAATGGCACGTTCACGTCTAGCTTCAATTTTCACGAAAACCTGCCTCTGAACACGATATTTCCCCGTTCTCTCGACTGCTATAAGGCATTAGCAGGATTTAGAACGTTCGTATGATCACGTATGAGAGTGAGGACCCACTGCAACACTGTAAAGGTGTTTTGTATTTAAAAGTATATATTACAGGAGTCACAGACAACATTTCGAGAGGCACCAGGCTGGCAGCCTCTAGTAATTAATAAACTCTCACCTCTAAGTATTAATGACCACCAAGTGACCAAGGTCAGGTCGCGGGAAGTTGACCTGGTCTCTGCTAATCTAATAATTGCAGGCTGCTAGCCGGGGGGGGGGGGTGACCTTCAAACATGCCGCCAATTTAAGGTGTGGCTTGGTAGAGTGCCAGGAGCTATATACTTGTAGGCGGAGTTAGCTAGTTGGTCCCCAATAAAACCCGGGTACTGTACACTCGAGAGATAGACAGACAGGAAGAGACAGACAGAAGACAGGAGAACAGCCAGCAGACCAGAACCAAGAGGCTGTCAGCCGGACGGGGCGGACAGTCTCTGTCAACTACAGTCCCCCCCCCCCTCTCTATCCAGCTATAGGCAGACACTTGGTGAGTTGAACATGAAAGGTGACGTAGTCGTGTTTACTAGTGCTGTGTGACAATCAGGGGGCAGACGGCTGTAGTGGTCTCGAATTCCGGTGTAGAGACTCATTTGGTACATTAATAATGAACCATCAGTTCAATTGCTTGAATTCCAATATTTATCATGCTAGATAAATAATTGATTCACTTACTTTTAATTTGACTTTAATTGTGTTCTCGAGTTGTTGGAATTACTGATATATGCAAACTAGACGGTAGAGTACTCTATAGTTAGCGAGAAGAGAGTCTTGCCTGGAACACTATTCCAGTTAAATCATGCTAATAATGACCTGTTGATACATCTTTGAGAATTTTGTGATACCGACAAGTTCCATTCCTTAGCCTATGTATAATGGTTTTGAATGGATGGTGGCAGTCTACCTTCTACTTCTACTATCTACTTTTCTACTTCTACCTATCTACCATTCTACCTCCACCACCACTTCCTATTCATCTCTGTACCCTCTCTCCCTTTCACCTGACCACACTCCTCCCTCCTCCCGCCTAGTCCTCCCTCCTCCACACCCTNACCCCAAGGTTCACCACACCACCATACATGACCACAAGGTTCACCACACCACCATACATGACCACAAGGTTCACCACACCACCATACATGACCACAAGGTTCACCCACCACCATACATGACCACAAGGTTCACCACACCACCATACATGACCACAAGGTTCACACCACACCATACATGACAACCCACCCCCCAAGGTTCACCCACACCATATATGACCACAAGGTTCACCACACCACCATACATGACCACAAGGTTCACCACACACCATACATGACCACAAGGTTCACCACACCACCATACATGACCACAAGGTTCACCACACCATACATGACCACAAGGTTCACCACACCCATACATGACCACAAGGTTCACACCCACCATACATGACCACAAGGTTCACCACACCACCATACATGACCACAAGGTTCACCACACCACCATACATGACCACAAGGTTCACCACACCACCATACATGACCACAAGGTTCACCACACCATACATGACCACAAGGTTCACACCACCCATACATGACCACAGGTTCACCACACCACATACATGACCACAAGGTTCACACACACCATACATGACCACAAGGTTCACCACACCACCATACATGACCACAAGGTTCACCACACCACCATACATGACCACAAGGTTCACCACCACCATACATGACCACAAGGTTCACCCACCATACATGACCACAAGGTTCACCACACCACCATACATGACCACAAGGTTCACCACACCACCATACATGACCACAAGGTTCACCACACCATACATGACCACAAGGTTCACCACGCCCATACATGACCACAAGGTTCACCACACCACCATACATGACCACAAGGTTCACCACACCACCATACATGACCACAAGGTTCACCACACCACCATACATGACCACAAGGTTCACCACCACCATACATGACCACAAGGTTCACCACACCACATACATGACCACACCAAGGTTCACCACACCACCATACATGACCACAAGGTTCACCACACCACCATACATGACCACAAGGTTCACCACACCACCATACATGACCACAAGGTTCACCACACCACCATACATGACCACAAGGTTCACCACACCACCATACATGACCACAAGTTCACCACACCACCATACATGACCACAAGGTCCCACACCACCACATACATGACCACAAGGTTCACCACACCACACCATACATGACCACAAGGTTCACCACACCACCATACATGACCACAAGGTTCACCCACACCACCATACATGACCACAAGGTTCACCACACACCATACATGACCACAAGGTTCACCACACCACATACATGACCACAAGGTTCACCACACCACCATACATGACCACAAGGTTCACCACACACCATACATGACCACAAGGTTCACCACACCACCATACATGACCACAAGGTTCACCACACCACCATACATGACCACAAGGTTCACCACACCACCATACATGACCACAAGGTTCACCACACCACCATACATGACCACAAGGTTCACACACACCATACATGACCACAAGGTTCACCACACCACCATACATGACCACAAGGTTCACCACACCACCATACATGACCACAAGGTTCACCACACCACCATACATGACCACAAGGTTCACCACACCACCATACATGACCACAAGGTTCACCACACCACCATACATGACCACAAGGTTCACCACACCACCATACATGACCACAAGGTTCACCACACCACCATACATGACCACAAGGTTCACCACACCACCATACATGACCACAAGGTCACCACACCACCATACATGACCACAAGGTTCACCACACCACCATACATGACCACAAGGTTCACCACACCACCATACATGACCACAAGGTTCACCACACCACCATACATGACCACAAGGTTCACCACACCACCATACATGACCACAAGGTTCACCACACCACCATACATGACCACAAGGTTCACCACACCACCATACATGACCACAAGGTTCACCACACCACCATACATGACCACAAGGTTCACCACACCACCATACATGACCACAAGGTTCACCACACCACCATACATGACCACAAGGTTCACCACACCATACATGACCACAAGGTTCACCACACCACCATACATGACCACAAGGTTCACCACACACCATACATGACCACAAGGTTCAACACACCATACATGACCACAAGGTTCACCACACCACCATACATGACCACAAGGTTCACCACACCACCATACATGACCACAAGGTTCACCACACCACCATACATGACCACAAGGTTCACCACACCACCATACATGACCACAAGGTTCACCACACCACCATACATGACCACAAGGTTCACCACACCACCATACATGACCACAAGGTTCACCACACCACCATACATGACCACAAGGTTCACCACACCACCATACATGACCACAAGGTTCACACACCACCATACATGACCACAAGGTTCACCACACCACCATACATGACCACAAGGTTCACCACACCACCATACATGACCACAAGGTTCACCACACCACCATACATGACCACAAGGTTCACCACACCACCATACATGACCACAAGGTTCACCACACCACCATACATGACCACAAGGTTCACCACACCACCATACATGACCACAAGGTTCACCACACCACCATACATGACCACAAGGTTCACCACACACCATACATGACCACAAGGTTCACCACACCACCATACATGACCACAAGGTTCACCACACCACATACATGACCACAAGGTTCACCACACCACCATACATGACCACAAGGTTCACCACACCACCATACATGACCACAAGGTTCACCACACCACCATACATGACCACAAGGTTCACCACACCACCATACATGACCACAAGGTTCACCACACCACCATACATGACCACAAGGTTCACCACACCACCATACATGACCACAAGGTTCACCACACCACCATACATGACCACAAGGTTCACCACCACCATACATGACCACAAGGTTCACCACACCACCATACATGACCACAAGGTTCACCACACCACCATACATGACCACAAGGTTCACCACACCACCATACATGACCACAAGGTTCACCACACCACCATACATGACCACAAGGTTCACCACACCACCATACATGACCACAAGGTTCACCACACCACCATACATGACCACAAGGTTCACCACACCACCATACATGACCACAAGGTTCACCACACCACCATACATGACCACAAGGTTCACCACACCACCATACATGACCACAAGGTTCACCACACCACCATACATGACCACAAGGTTCACCACACCACCATACATGACCACAAGGTTCACCACACCACCATACATGACCACAAGGTTCACCACACCACCATACATGACCACAAGGTTCACCACACCACCATACATGACCACAAGGTTCACCACACCACCATACATGACCACAAGGTTCACCACACCACCATACATGACCACAAGGTTCACCACACCACCATACATGACCACAAGGTTCACCACACCACCATACATGACCACAAGGTTCACCACACCACCATACATGACCACAAGGTTCACCACACCACCATACATGACCACAAGGTTCACCACACCATACATGACCACAAGGTTCACCACACCACCATACATGACCACAAGGTTCACCACACCACCATACATGACCACAAGGTTCACCACACCACCATACATGACCACAAGGTTCACCACACCACCATACATGACCACAAGGTTCACCACACCACCATACATGACCACAAGGTTCACCACACCACCATACATGACCACAAGGTTCACCACACCACCATACATGACCACAAGGTTCACCACACCACCATACATGACCACAAGGTTCACCACACCACCATACATGACCACAAGGTTCACCACACCACCATACATGACCACAAGGTTCACCACACCACCATACATGACCACAAGGTTCACCACACCACCATACATGACCACAAGGTTCACCACACCACCATACATGACCACAAGGTTCACCACACCACCATACATGACCACAAGGTTCACCACACCACCATACATGACCACAAGGTTCACCACACCACCATACATGACCACAAGGTTCACCACACCACCATACATGACCACAAGGTTCACCACACCACCATACATGACCACAAGGTTCACCACACCACCATACATGACCACAAGGTTCACCACACCACCATACATGACCACAAGGTTCACCACACCACCATACATGACCACAAGGTTCACCACACCACCATACATGACCACAAGGTTCACCACACCACCATACATGACCACAAGGTTCACCACACCACCATACATGACCACAAGGTTCACCACACCACCATACATGACCACAAGGTTCACCACACCACCATACATGACCACAAGGTTCACCACACCACCATACATGACCACAAGGTTCACCACACCACCATACATGACCACAAGGTTCACCACACCACCATACATGACCACAAGGTTCACCACACCACCATACATGACCACAAGGTTCACCACACCACCATACATGACCACAAGGTTCACCACACCACCATACATGACCACAAGGTTCACCACACCACCATACATGACCACAAGGTTCACCACACCACCATACATGACCACAAGGTTCACCACACACCATACATGACCACAAGGTTCACCACACCATACATGACCACAAGGTTCACCACACCACCATACATGACCACAAGGTTCACCACACCACCATACATGACCACAAGGTTCACCACACCACCATACATGACCACAAGGTTCACCACACCACCATACATGACCACAAGGTTCACCCACACCATACATGACCACAAGGTTCACCACACCACCATACATGACCACAAGGTTCACCACACCACCATACATGACCACAAGGTTCACCACACCACCATACATGACCACAAGGTTCACCACACCACCATACATGACCACAAGGTTCACCACACCACCATACATGACCACAAGGTTCACCACACCACCATACATGACCACAAGGTTCACCACACCACCATACATGACCACAAGGTTCACCACACCACCATACATGACCACAAGGTTCACCACACCACCATACATGACCACAAGGTTCACCACACCACCATACATGACCACAAGGTTCACCACACCACCATACATGACCACAAGGTTCACCACACCACCATACATGACCACAAGGTTCACCACACCACCATACATGACCACAAGGTTCACCACACCACCATACATGACCACAAGGTTCACCACACCACCATACATGACCACAAGGTTCACCACACCACCATACATGACCACAAGGTTCACCACACCACCATACATGACCACAAGGTTCACCACACCACCATACATGACCACAAGGTTCACCACACCACCATACATGACCACAAGGTTCACCACACCACCATACATGACCACAAGGTTCACCACACCATACATGACCACAAGGTTCACCACACCACCATACATGACCACAAGGTTCACCACACCACCATACATGACCACAAGGTTCACCACACCACCATACATGACCACAAGGTTCACCACACCACCATACATGACCACAAGGTTCACCACACCACCATACATGACCACAAGGTTCACCACACCACCATACATGACCACAAGGTTCACCACACCACCATACATGACCACAAGGTTCACCACACCACCATACATGACCACAAGGTTCACCACACCACCATACATGACCACAAGGTTCACCACACCATACATGACCACAAGGTTCACACACCACCATACATGACCACAAGGTTCACCACACCACCATACATGACCACAAGGTTCACCACACCACCATACATGACCACAAGGTTCACCACACCACCATACATGACCACAAGGTTCACCACACCACCATACATGACCACAAGGTTCACCACACCATACATGACCACAAGGTTCACCACACCACCATACATGACCACAAGGTTCACCACACCACCATACATGACCACAAGGTTCACCACACCACCATACATGACCACAAGGTTCACCACACCACCATACATGACCACAAGGTTCACCACACCACCATACATGACCACAAGGTTCACCACACCACCATACATGACCACAAGGTTCACCACACCACCATACATGACCACAAGGTTCACCACACCACCATACATGACCACAAGGTTCACCACACCACCATACATGACCACAAGGTTCACCACACCACCATACATGACCACAAGGTTCACCACACCACCATACATGACCACAAGGTTCACCACACCACCATACATGACCACAAGGTTCACCACACCACCATACATGACCACAAGGTTCACCACACCACCATACATGACCACAAGGTTCACCACACCACCATACATGACCACAAGGTTCACCACACCACCATACATGACCACAAGGTTCACCACACCACCATACATGACCACAAGGTTCACCACACCACCATACATGACCACAAGGTTCACCACACCACCATACATGACCACAAGGTTCACCACACCACCATACATGACCACAAGGTTCACCACACCACCATACATGACCACAAGGTTCACCACACCACCATACATGACCACAAGGTTCACCACACCACCATACATGACCACAAGGTTCACCACACCACCATACATGACCACAAGGTTCACCACACCACCATACATGACCACAAGGTTCACCACACCACCATACATGACCACAAGGTTCACCACACCACCATACATGACCACAAGGTTCACCACACCACCATACATGACCACAAGGTTCACCACACCACCATACATGACCACAAGGTTCACCACACCACCATACATGACCACAAGGTTCACCACACCACCATACATGACCACAAGGTTCACCACACCACCATACATGACCACAAGGTTCACCACACCACCATACATGACCACAAGGTTCACCACACCACCATACATGACCACAAGGTTCACCACACCACCATACATGACCACAAGGTTCACCACACCACCATACATGACCACAAGGTTCACCACACCACCATACATGACCACAAGGTTCACCACACCACCATACATGACCACAAGGTTCACCACACCACCATACATGACCACAAGGTTCACCACACCACCATACATGACCACAAGGTTCACCACACCACCATACATGACCACAAGGTTCACCACACCACCATACATGACCACAAGGTTCACCACACCACCATACATGACCACAAGGTTCACCACACCACCATACATGACCACAAGGTTCACCACACCACCATACATGACCACAAGGTTCACCACACCACCATACATGACCACAAGGTTCACCACACCACCATACATGACCACAAGGTTCACCACACCACCATACATGACCACAAGGTTCACCACACCACCATACATGACCACAAGGTTCACCACACCACCATACATGACCACAAGGTTCACCACACCACCATACATGACCACAAGGTTCACCACACCACCATACATGACCACAAGGTTCACCACACCACCATACATGACCACAAGGTTCACCACACCACCATACATGACCACAAGGTTCACCACACCACCATACATGACCACAAGGTTCACCACACCACCATACATGACCACAAGGTTCACCACACCACCATACATGACCACAAGGTTCACCACACCACCATACATGACCACAAGGTTCACCACACCACCATACATGACCACAAGGTTCACCACACCACCATACATGACCACAAGGTTCACCACACCACCATACATGACCACAAGGTTCACCACACCACCATACATGACCACAAGGTTCACCACACCACCATACATGACCACAAGGTTCACCACACCACCATACATGACCACAAGGTTCACCACACCACCATACATGACCACAAGGTTCACCACACCACCATACATGACCACAAGGTTCACCACACCACCATACATGACCACAAGGTTCACCACACCACCATACATGACCACAAGGTTCACCACACCACCATACATGACCACAAGGTTCACCACACCACCATACATGACCACAAGGTTCACCACACCACCATACATGACCACAAGGTTCACCACACCACCATACATGACCACAAGGTTCACCACACCACCATACATGACCACAAGGTTCACCACACCACCATACATGACCACAAGGTTCACCACACCACCATACATGACCACAAGGTTCACCACACCACCATACATGACCACAAGGTTCACCACACCACCATACATGACCACAAGGTTCACCACACCACCATACATGACCACAAGGTTCACCACACCACCATACATGACCACAAGGTTCACCACACCACCATACATGACCACAAGGTTCACCACACCACCATACATGACCACAAGGTTCACCACACCACCATACATGACCACAAGGTTCACCACACCACCATACATGACCACAAGGTTCACCACACCACCATACATGACCACAAGGTTCACCACACCACCATACATGACCACAAGGTTCACCACACCACCATACATGACCACAAGGTTCACCACACCACCATACATGACCACAAGGTTCACCACACCACCATACATGACCACAAGGTTCACCACACCACCATACATGACCACAAGGTTCACCACACCACCATACATGACCACAAGGTTCACCACACCACCATACATGACCACAAGGTTCACCACACCACCATACATGACCACAAGGTTCACCACACCACCATACATGACCACAAGGTTCACCACACCACCATACATGACCACAAGGTTCACCACACCACCATACATGACCACAAGGTTCACCACACCACCATACATGACCACAAGGTTCACCACACCACCATACATGACCACAAGGTTCACCACACCACCATACATGACCACAAGGTTCACCACACCACCATACATGACCACAAGGTTCACCACACCACCATACATGACCACAAGGTTCACCACACCACCATACATGACCACAAGGTTCACCACACCACCATACATGACCACAAGGTTCACCACACCACCATACATGACCACAAGGTTCACCACACCACCATACATGACCACAAGGTTCACCACACCACCATACATGACCACAAGGTTCACCACACCACCATACATGACCACAAGGTTCACCACACCACCATACATGACCACAAGGTTCACCACACCACCATACATGACCACAAGGTTCACCACACCACCATACATGACCACAAGGTTCACCACACCACCATACATGACCACAAGGTTCACCACACCACCATACATGACCACAAGGTTCACCACACCACCATACATGACCACAAGGTTCACCACACCACCATACATGACCACAAGGTTCACCACACCACCATACATGACCACAAGGTTCACCACACCACCATACATGACCACAAGGTTCACCACACCACCATACATGACCACAAGGTTCACCACACCACCATACATGACCACAAGGTTCACCACACCACCATACATGACCACAAGGTTCACCACACCACCATACATGACCACAAGGTTCACCACACCACCATACATGACCACAAGGTTCACCACACCACCATACATGACCACAAGGTTCACCACACCACCATACATGACCACAAGGTTCACCACACCACCATACATGACCACAAGGTTCACCACACCACCATACATGACCACAAGGTTCACCACACCACCATACATGACCACAAGGTTCACCACACCACCATACATGACCACAAGGTTCACCACACCACCATACATGACCACAAGGTTCACCACACCACCATACATGACCACAAGGTTCACCACACCACCATACATGACCACAAGGTTCACCACACCACCATACATGACCACAAGGTTCACCACACCACCATACATGACCACAAGGTTCACCACACCACCATACATGACCACAAGGTTCACCACACCACCATACATGACCACAAGGTTCACCACACCACCATACATGACCACAAGGTTCACCACACCACCATACATGACCACAAGGTTCACCACACCACCATACATGACCACAAGGTTCACCACACCACCATACATGACCACAAGGTTCACCACACCACCATACATGACCACAAGGTTCACCACACCACCATACATGACCACAAGGTTCACCACACCACCATACATGACCACAAGGTTCACCACACCACCATACATGACCACAAGGTTCACCACACCACCATACATGACCACAAGGTTCACCACACCACCATACATGACCACAAGGTTCACCACACCACCATACATGACCACAAGGTTCACCACACCACCATACATGACCACAAGGTTCACCACACCACCATACATGACCACAAGGTTCACCACACCATACATGACCACAAGGTTCACCACACCACCATACATGACCACAAGGTTCACCACACCACCATACATGACCACAAGGTTCACCACACCACCATACATGACCACAAGGTTCACCACACCACCATACATGACCACAAGGTTCACCACACCACCATACATGACCACAAGGTTCACCACACCACCATACATGACCACAAGGTTCACCACACCACCATACATGACCACAAGGTTCACCACACCACCATACATGACCACAAGGTTCACCACACCACCATACATGACCACAAGGTTCACCACACCACCATACATGACCACAAGGTTCACCACACCACCATACATGACCACAAGGTTCACCACACCACCATACATGACCACAAGGTTCACCACACCACCATACATGACCACAAGGTTCACCACACCACCATACATGACCACAAGGTTCACCACACCACCATACATGACCACAAGGTTCACCACACCACCATACATGACCACAAGGTTCACCACACCACCATACATGACCACAAGGTTCACCACACCACCATACATGACCACAAGGTTCACCACACCACCATACATGACCACAAGGTTCACCACACCACCATACATGACCACAAGGTTCACCACACCACCATACATGACCACAAGGTTCACCACACCACCATACATGACCACAAGGTTCACCACACCACCATACATGACCACAAGGTTCACCACCACCATACATGACCACAAGGTTCACCACACCACCATACATGACCACAAGGTTCACCACACCACCATACATGACCACAAGGTTCACCACACCACCATACATGACCACAAGGTTCACCACACCACCATACATGACCACAAGGTTCACCACACCACCATACATGACCACAAGGTTCACCACACCACCATACATGACCACAAGGTTCACCACACCACCATACATGACCACAAGGTTCACCACACCACCATACATGACCACAAGGTTCACCACACCACCATACATGACCACAAGGTTCACCACACCACCATACATGACCACAAGGTTCACCACACCACCATACATGACCACAAGGTTCACCACACCACCATACATGACCACAAGGTTCACCACACCACCATACATGACCACAAGGTTCACCACACCACCATACATGACCACAAGGTTCACCACACCACCATACATGACCACAAGGTTCACCACACCACCATACATGACCACAAGGTTCACCACACCACCATACATGACCACAAGGTTCACCACACCACCATACATGACCACAAGGTTCACCACACACCATACATGACCACAAGGTTCACCACACCACCATACATGACCACAAGGTTCACCACACCACCATACATGACCACAAGGTTCACCACACCACCATACATGACCACAAGGTTCACCACACCACCATACATGACCACAAGGTTCACCACACCACCATACATGACCACAAGGTTCACCACACCACCATACATGACCACAAGGTTCACCACACCACCATACATGACCACAAGGTTCACCACACCACCATACATGACCACAAGGTTCACCACACCACCATACATGACCACAAGGTTCACCACACCACCATACATGACCACAAGGTTCACCACACCACCATACATGACCACAAGGTTCACCACACCACCATACATGACCACAAGGTTCACCACACCACCATACATGACCACAAGGTTCACCACACCACCATACATGACCACAAGGTTCACCACACCACCATACATGACCACAAGGTTCACCACACCACCATACATGACCACAAGGTTCACCACACCACCATACATGACCACAAGGTTCACCACACCACCATACATGACCACAAGGTTCACCACACCACCATACATGACCACAAGGTTCACCACACCACCATACATGACCACAAGGTTCACCACACCACCATACATGACCACAAGGTTCACCACACCACCATACATGACCACAAGGTTCACCACACCACCATACATGACCACAAGGTTCACCACACCACCATACATGACCACAAGGTTCACCACACCACCATACATGACCACAAGGTTCACCACACCACCATACATGACCACAAGGTTCACCACACCACCATACATGACCACAAGGTTCACCACACCACCATACATGACCACAAGGTTCACCAC
This sequence comes from Procambarus virginalis, assembly GCA_020271785.1. Lineage (NCBI taxonomy): Eukaryota > Metazoa > Arthropoda > Malacostraca > Decapoda > Cambaridae > Procambarus > Procambarus virginalis. The sequence continues at coordinate 112,320 of WNGS01001633.1, forward strand.
ACCACCATACATGACCACAAGGTTCACCACACCACCATACATGACCACAAGGTTCACCACACCATACATGACCACAAGGTTCACCACACCATACATGACCACAAGGTTCACCACACCACCATACATGACCACAAGGTTCACCACACCACCATACATGACCACAAGGTTCACCACACCACCATACATGACCACAAGGTTCACCACACCACCATACATGACCACAAGGTTCACCACACCACCATACATGACCACAAGGTTCACCACACCACCATACATGACCACAAGGTTCACCACACCACCATACATGACCACAAGGTTCACCACACCACCATACATGACCACAAGGTTCACCACACCATACATGACCACAAGGTTCACACACACCATACATGACCACAAGGTTCACACCACCATACATGACCACAAGGTTCACCACACCACCATACATGACCACAAGGTTCACCACACCACCATACATGACCACAAGGTTCACCACACCACCATACATGACCACAAGGTTCACCACACCACCATACATGACCACAAGGTTCACCACACCACCATACATGACCACAAGGTTCACCACACCACCATACATGACCACAAGGTTCACCACACCACCATACATGACCACAAGGTTCACCACACCACCATACATGACCACAAGGTTCACCACACCACCATACATGACCACAAGGTTCACCACACCACCATACATGACCACAAGGTTCACCACACCACCATACATGACCACAAGGTTCACCACACCACCATACATGACCACAAGGTTCACCACACCACCATACATGACCACAAGGTTCACCACACCACCATACATGACCACAAGGTTCACCACACCACCATACATGACCACAAGGTTCACCACACCACCATACATGACCACAAGGTTCACCACACCACCATACATGACCACAAGGTTCACCACACCACCATACATGACCACAAGGTTCACCACACCATACATGACCACAAGGTTCACCACACCATACATGACCACAAGGTTCACCACACCACCATACATGACCACAAGGTTCACCACACCACCATACATGACCACAAGGTTCACACACCACCATACATGACCACAAGGTTCACCACACCACCATACATGACCACAAGGTTCACCACACCACCATACATGACCACAAGGTTCACCACACCACCATACATGACCACAAGGTTCACCACACCACCATACATGACCACAAGGTTCACCACACCACCATACATGACCACAAGGTTCACCACACCACCATACATGACCACAAGGTTCACCACACCACCATACATGACCACAAGGTTCACCACACCACCATACATGACCACAAGGTTCACCACACCACCATACATGACCACAAGGTTCACCACACCACCATACATGACCACAAGGTTCACCACCACCATACATGACCACAAGGTTCACCACACCATACATGACCACAAGGTTCACCACACCACCATACATGACCACAAGGTTCACCACACCATACATGACCACAAGGTTCACCACACCATACATGACCACAAGGTTCACCACACCACCATACATGACCACAAGGTTCACCACACCACCATACATGACCACAAGGTTCACCACACCACCATACATGACCACAAGGTTCACCACACCACCATACATGACCACAAGGTTCACCACACCACCATACATGACCACAAGGTTCACCACACCACCATACATGACCACAAGGTTCACCACACCACCATACATGACCACAAGGTTCACCACACACCATACATGACCACAAGGTTCACCACACCACCATACATGACCACAAGGTTCACCACACCACCATACATGACCACAAGGTTCACCACACCACCATACATGACCACAAGGTTCACCACACCACCATACATGACCACAAGGTTCACCACACCACCATACATGACCACAAGGTTCACCACACCACCATACATGACCACAAGGTTCACCACACCACCATACATGACCACAAGGTTCACCACACCACCATACATGACCACAAGGTTCACCACACCACCATACATGACCACAAGGTTCACCACACCACCATACATGACCACAAGGTTCACCACACCACCATACATGACCACAAGGTTCACCACACCATACATGACCACAAGGTTCACCACACCACCATACATGACCACAAGGTTCACCACACCATACATGACCACAAGGTTCACCCACCACCATACATGACCACAAGGTTCACCACACCACCATACATGACCACAAGGTTCACCACACCACCATACATGACCACAAGGTTCACCACACCACCATACATGACCACAAGGTTCACCACACCACCATACATGACCACAAGGTTCACCACACCACCATACATGACCACAAGGTTCACCACACCACCATACATGACCACAAGGTTCACCACACCACCATACATGACCACAAGGTTCACCACACCACCATACATGACCACAAGGTTCACCACCATACATGACCACAAGGTTCACCACACCACCATACATGACCACAAGGTTCACCACACCACCATACATGACCACAAGGTTCACCACACCACCATACATGACCACAAGGTTCACCACACCACCATACATGACCACAAGGTTCACCACACCACCATACATGACCACAAGGTTCACCACACCACCATACATGACCACAAGGTTCACCACACCATACATGACCACAAGGTTCACACACACCATACATGACCACAAGGTTCACCACACCACCATACATGACCACAAGGTTCACCACACCACCATACATGACCACAAGGTTCACCACACACCATACATGACCACAAGGTTCACCACACCACCATACATGACCACAAGGTTCACCACACCACCATACATGACCACAAGGTTCACCACACCACCATACATGACCACAAGGTTCACCACACCACCATACATGACCACAAGGTTCACCACACCACCATACATGACCACAAGGTTCACCACACCACCATACATGACCACAAGGTTCACCACACCACCATACATGACCACAAGGTTCACCACACCACCATACATGACCACAAGGTTCACCACACCACCATACATGACCACAAGGTTCACCACACCACCATACATGACCACAAGGTTCACCACACCACCATACATGACCACAAGGTTCACACACCACCATACATGACCACAAGGTTCACCACACCACCATACATGACCACAAGGTTCACCACACCACCATACATGACCACAAGGTTCACCACACCACCATACATGACCACAAGGTTCACCACACCACCATACATGACCACAAGGTTCACCACACCACCATACATGACCACAAGGTTCACCACACACCATACATGACCACAAGGTTCACCACACCATACATGACCACAAGGTTCACCACACCATACATGACCACAAGGTTCACCACACCACCATACATGACCACAAGGTTCACCACACCACCATACATGACCACAAGGTTCACCACACCACCATACATGACCACAAGGTTCACCACACACCATACATGACCACAAGGTTCACCACACCACCATACATGACCACAAGGTTCACCACACCACCATACATGACCACAAGGTTCACCACACCATACATGACCACAAGGTTCACCACACCATACATGACCACAAGGTTCACCACACCACCATACATGACCACAAGGTTCACCACACCACCATACATGACCACAAGGTTCACCACACCACCATACATGACCACAAGGTTCACCACACCACCATACATGACCACAAGGTTCACCACACCACCATACATGACCACAAGGTTCACCACACCACCATACATGACCACAAGGTTCACCACACCACCATACATGACCACAAGGTTCACCACACCACCATACATGACCACAAGGTTCACCACCCACCATACATGACCACAAGGTTCACCACACCATACATGACCACAAGGTTCACCACACCACCATACATGACCACAAGGTTCACCACACCACCATACATGACCACAAGGTTCACCACACCACCATACATGACCACAAGGTTCACCACACCATACATGACCACAAGGTTCACCACACCACCATACATGACCACAAGGTTCACCACACCACCATACATGACCACAAGGTTCACCACACCACCATACATGACCACAAGGTTCACCACACCACCATACATGACCACAAGGTTCACCACACCACCATACATGACCACAAGGTTCACCACACCACCATACATGACCACAAGGTTCACCACACCACCATACATGACCACAAGGTTCACCACACCACCATACATGACCACAAGGTTCACCACACCACCATACATGACCACAAGGTTCACCACACCACCATACATGACCACAAGGTTCACCACACCACCATACATGACCACAAGGTTCACCACACCACCATACATGACCACAAGGTTCACCCACCACCATACATGACCACAAGGTTCACCACACCACCATACATGACCACAAGGTTCACCACACCACCATACATGACCACATTCCACACACCACCATACATGACCACAAGGTTCACCACACCACCATACATGACCACAAGGTTCACCACACCACCATACATGACCACAAGGTTCACCACACCACCATACATGACCACAAGGTCACCACACCATACATGACCACAAGGTTCACCACACCACCATACATGACCACAAGGTTCACCACACCATACATGACCACAAGGTTCACCACAACTACATGACCAAGGTTCACCACACCACCATACATGACCACAAGGTTCACCACACCACCATACATGACCACAAGGTTCACCACACCCACCATACATGACCACAAGGTTCACCACACACCATACATGACCACAAGGTTCACCACACCACCATACATGACCACAGGTTCAACACACCATACCCACGGTCCACCTACATGACCACAAGGTTCACCACACCACCATACATGACCACAAGGTTCACCACACCACCATACATGACCACAAGGTTCACCACACCACCATACATGACCACAAGGTTCACCACACCACCAACATGACCACAAGGTTCACCACACCACCATACATGACCACAAGGTTCACCACACCACCATACATGACCACAAGGTTCACCACACACCATACATGACCACAAGGTTCACCACACCATATATGACCACAGGTTCACCACACCACCATACATGACCACAAGGTTCACCACACCACCATACATGACCACAAGGTACCACACCACCATACATGACCACAAGGTTCACCACACCACCATACATGACCACAAGGTTCCACACCACCATACATGACCACAAGTTCACCACACCACCATACATGACCACAAGGTTCACCACACCACCATACATGACCACAAGGTTCACCACACCACCATACATGACCACAAGGTTCACCACACCACCATACATGACCACAAGGTTCACCACACCACCATACATGACCACAAGGTTCACCACACCACCATACATGACCACAAGGTTCACCACACCACCATACATGACCACAAGGTTCACCACACCACCATACATGACCACAAGGTTCACACACACACCATACATGACCACAAGGTTCACCACACCACCATACATGACCACAAGGTTCACCACACCACCATACATGACCACAAGGTTCACCACACCACCATACATGACCACAAGGTTCACCACACCACCATGGCCACACAGGGTTCACCACACCACCTACATGACCACAGGTTCACCACACCATACATGACCACAAGGTTCACCACACATACATGACCACAAGGTTCACCACCCACCATACATGACCACAAGGTTCACCACACCACCATACATGACCACAAGTTCACCACACCACCATCATACATGACCACAAGGTTCACCACACCACCATACATGACCACAAGGTTCACCACACCCACATGACCACAAGGTTCACCACACCATACATGACCACAAGGTTCACCACCCATACATGACCACAAGGTTCACCACACCACCATACATGACCACAAGGTTCACCACACCACCATACATGACCACAAGGTTCACACACACCATACATGACCACAAGGTTCACCACACCACCATACATGACCACAAGGTTCACCACACCATACATGACCACAAGGTTCACCACACCACACATACATGACCACAAGGTTCACCACACCACCATACATGACCACAAGGTTCACCCACACCACCATACATGACCACAAGGTTCACCACACCATACATGACCACAAGGTTCACCACACCATACATGACCACAGGGTTCACCACACCACCATACATGACCACAAGGTTCACCACACCACCATACATGACCACAAGGTTCACCACACCACCATACATGACCACAAGTTCACCACACCACCATACATCCACAAGGTTCACCACACACCATACATGACCACAAGGTTCACCACACCATACATGACCACAAGGTTCACCACACCACCATACATGACCACAAGGTTCACCACACCACATACATGACCACAAGGTTCACCACACCACCATACATGACCACAAGGTTCACCACACCATATACATGACCACAAGGTTCACCACACCATACATGACCACAAGGTTCACCACACCACCATACATGACCACAAGGTTCACCACACCA
>WNGS01001634.1:0-92886 GCA_020271785.1 Procambarus virginalis
GCTGATATCGGAGCCTGGTAGTGCACGTCTCTGCTCCATCGGTGCCTGGTAGTGCACGTGTCTGTTACTATCGGAGCCTGATAGTGCACGTTTCTGGTGCCATCGGTGCCTGGTTGTACACGTGTCTGCTACTATCGGAGCCTGGTAGTGCACGTCTCTTCTGCCATCGTTGCCTGGTAGTACACGTGTCTGCTACTATCGGAGCCTGGTAGTGCACGTTTCTGCTGCCATCGGAGCCTGGTAGTGCACGTGTCTGCTGCCATCGGAGCCTGGTAGTGCACGTGTCTGCTGCCATCGGAGCCTGGTAGTGCACGTGTCTGCTGCTGCCATCGGTGCCTGGTTGTGTACGTATCTGCTGCCATCGGTGCCTGGTAGTGCACGTATCTGCTGCTGCCATCGTAGCCTGGTAGTGCACGTGTCTGGTGCTATCGGAGCCTGGTAGTGCACATCTCTGCTACTATCGGAGCCTGGTAGTGCACGTGTCTGCTGCCATCGGTGCCTGGTTGTGCACGTATCTGCTGCCATCGGTGCCTGGTAGTGCAGGTATCTGCTGTTGCCATCGGTGCCTGGTAGTGCACGTATCTGCTGCCTTCGGTGCCTGGCAGTACACGTGTCTGCTACTATCGGAGCCTGGTAGTGCACGTCTCTGCTGCCTTCGGTGCCTGGCAGTACACGTGTCTGCTACTATCGGAGCCTGGTAGTGCACGTTTCTGCTGCTATCTGTGCCTGGTAGTGCACGTGGCTGCTGCCATCGGAGCCTGGTAGTGCACATGTCTGCTGCTGCCATCGGTGCCTGGTAGTGCACGTGTCTGCTGCTATCTGTGCCTGGTAGTGCACGTGTCTGCTGCTATCTGTGCCTGGTAGTGCACGTGTCTGCAGCTATCGGTGCCTGGTTGTGCACGTGTCTGCAGCTATCGGTGCCTGGTAGTTCACGTGTCTGCTGCCATCGGAGCCTGGTAGTACAATCGTCTGCTGCTGCCATCGGAGCCTGGTAGTGCACGTGTCTGCTGCCATCGGTGCCTGGTAGTGCACGTGGCTGCTGCCATCGGAGCATAGTAGTGCACGTGTCTGCTGCCCTCGGTGCTTGGTAGTGCACGTGTCTGCTGCTATCTGTGTCTGGTTGTGCACGTGTCTGCTGCTATCGGTGCCTGGTAGTGCACGTGTCTGCTGCTATTGGTGTCTGGTAGTGCACGTGTCTTCTGCCATCGGTGCCTGGTAGTGCACGTGTCAGCTGCTGCCATCGGTGCCTAGTAGTGCACGTGTCTGCTGCCATCGGAGCCTGGTAGTGCACGTGTCTGGTGCTGTCGGTGCCTGGTAGTGCACGTGTCTGCTGCCATCGGAGCCTGGTTGTGCACGTGTCTGGTGCTATCAGTACCTGGTAGTGCACGTGTCTGCTGCCATCGGAGCCTGGTAGTGCGCGTGTCTGGTGCCATCGGTGCCAGGCAGTGCACGTTTTCTGCTGCTATCGGTGCCTGGTAGTGCACGTGTCTGCTGTTGCCATCGGTGCCTGGTAGTGCACGTGTCTGCTGCTATCTGTGCCTGGTAGTGCACGTGTCTGCTGCTATCTGTGCCTGGTAGTGCACGTGTCTGCTGCCATCGGAGCCTGGTAGTGCACGTTCTGCTGCCATCGGTCCCTGGTAGTGCACGTGTCCGCTGCCATTGGTGCCTGGAAGTGCAAGTGTCTGCTGCTGCCATCGGTGCCTAGTAGTGCACGTGTCTGCTGCTATCTGTGCCTGGTAGTGCACGTGTCTGCTGCCATCGGAGCCTGGTAGTGCACGTGTCTGCTGCTCCCGGTGCCTGGTTGTGCGCGTGTCTGCTGCTATCGGTGCCTGGTAGTGCATGTGTCTGCGGCTATCGGTGCCTGGTAGTTCACGTGTCTGCTGCCATCGGAGCCTGGTAGTACAATCGTCTGCTGCTGTCATCGGAGCCTGGTAGTGCACGTGTCTGCAGCCATCGGTGCCTGGTAGTGCACGTGGCTGCTGCCATCATAGCATCGTAGTGCACGTGTCTGCTGCCCTCGGAGCTTGGTAGTGCACGTGTCTGCTGCTATCGGTGCCTGGTATTGCACGTGTCTGCTGCCATTGGTGCCTGGTAGTGCACGTGTCTGCTGCCATCGATGCCTGGTAGTGCACGTGTGTGCTGCTGCCATCGGTGCCGTTACAACCCGTTCTCGTAATTGCTTATATTCAATATTCGCTTATTTAATAAGTGGATATATGACATACTAATTGATTGTGAATATTTTTGTTTACCTTGAAAAGCTTCATAAAAAACACCAACGTCACCTCACCTTCTTAGTATGTTAAGATTAGCATCTTATTGCTCCTTAATTACAATTATTACTTAACCTATACCGTTGATAGGTTAAGTAATAATTGTAAATAAGAAGCAATAAGATGCTTATCTTAACATACTTAGATGGTGAGGTGAGGTCGGTGTTTTCTATGAAGCTTTTCAAGGTAAACTAAAATATTCACAGTCAATTAGTATATCATATATGCACCTAATAAATAAGCCAATATTGACTGTAAGCAAGTGCGAGAGCAGGTTGAGCCTGGTAGTGCACGTGTCTTCTGCCATCGGTGCCTTGTAGTGCATGTGTCTGCTGCTGCCATCGGTGCCTGGTAGTGCACGTGTCTGCTGCTATCGGTGCTTGTTAGTCCACGTGTCTGCTGCCATCGGTGCCTGGTAGTGCACGTGTCTGCCGCTATCGGTGCTTGTTAGTCCACGTGTCTGCTGCTATCGGTGCCTGGTAGTGCACGTGTCTGCTGCTATCGGTGCTTGTTAGTCCACGTGTCTGCTGCCATCGGTGCCTGGTAGTGCACGTGTCTGCTGCTATCGGTGTCTGGTTGTACACGTGTCTGCTGCTATCGGTGCCTGGTAGTGCACGTGTCTGCTGCCATCGGTTCCTGGTAGTGCACGTGTCTGCTGCCATCGGAGCCTGGTAGTGCACGTGTCTGCTGCTGCCATCGGTTCCTGGTAGTGCACGTGTATGCTGTTATCGGTTCCTGGTAGTGCACGTGTCTGCTGCCATCGGTAGCCTGGTAGTGCACGTGTCTGCTGCTATCTGTGCCTGGTAGTGCACGTGTCTGCTGCTATCGGTGCCTGGTAGTGCACGTGTCTGCTGCTGCCATCGGTACCTGATAGCGCACGTGTCTGCTGCCATCGGTTCCTGGTTGTGCACGTGTCTGCTGCTATCGGTGCCTGGTAGTACACGTGTCTGCTGCTGCCATCGGTACCTGACAGCGCACGTGTCTGCTGCCATCGGAGCCTGGTAGTGCACGTGTCAGCTGCTATCGGTTCCTGGTAGTGCACGTGTCTGCTGCCATCGGAGCCTGGTAGTGCACGTGTCTGCTGCCATCGGTGCCTGGTAGTGCACGTGTCTGCTGCCATCGGAGCCTGGTAGTATACGTATCTACTGCTGCCATCGGTACCTGGTAGTGCACGTGTCTGCTGCCATCGGAGCCTGGTAGTGCACGTGTCTGCTGCCACCGGTGCCTGGTAGTGCACGTGTCTGCTGCTACCATCGGGGCCTGGTAGTGCACGTGTCTGCTGCTACCATCGGTGCCTGGTAGTGCACGTGTCTGCTGCTGCCATCGAAGCCTGGTGGTGCACGTGTCTGCTGCTGCTATCGGTGGCTGGTAGTGCACTTGGCTGCTGCTGCCACTGTAGGCTGGAGGTGCACGGGTCTGCTACCATCGGGGCCTGGTAGTGCACGTGTCTGCTACTGCCATCGGAGCCTGGTAGTGCACGTGTCTGCTGCTGCCATCGGAGCCTCAAAGTGCACGTGTCTGCTGCTGCCATCGGTGCCTGGTGGTGCACGGGTCTGCTGCCATTGGTGCCTGGTAGTGCACGTGTCTGCTGCTGCCATCGGAGCCTAGCACTGCTTGTAGCAGCCACGTGAAAGGAGCTTAGCAAGTAATACTAAAAACAGAGCAGTTACCTCATTTAATTTAGAGGAACACTAGGTCTACAGAAGGCTTTGATGCCGTGGTTGAACCGTTTATTTGATGCACCTACACGCAAAGTTTCGATAGCAGGAATTTCCTAAAGTTTTCCTGACGTCGTTGAATAACGGTGCATATTATTTCATATAACAAACAAAAAAAATGTGTTTTTCCAAACATTTGTTATGGTAACTAGGGGCAGCGGTAACAATTGGTGGTGGGGGTGTGAATGTGACCCCTGACTCGCTCTTCCCTTATGAATTCTAGTGATCTAGACCGTTATTTCTGTTAATGTGGATGAGTCTGGCTCCAAGCATCTGGCCTCCACCTTTAGAGAAACATATATTTTTTGAATAGGTATAGATATATTGAATGGGTACCTGGCTGCACCCCCTTGTCTTGCCCTCTTCCCTGAGCTTCTCTCAGAAAAAGTATTATTATGATGCAGTGTAGCAACTCTATGGGAAACACAACTAGTATTTCATAGACTTGACTATTAAAATTACATGAGGGGGTATTGATAAATGACAACATTACTTACAGCATTTCACTTGGGCTGACTCAGACTGGACAGTTCCACTCCCGTAGACAACAACGCAAGAAAATTGGGTGAGGCAGCCTTGAGGATCCAGCCTCCAGCATTGTACAGATAAACATTATCTCTTTTTTTTAGATATAAACATTTATTAATTTATTTATTTATTTATTTTATATATACAAGAGTTCTTACATGCTTGTACAGCCACTAGCATGCATAGCGTTTTGGGCAAGTCCTTAATTCTAATTTTCCCCAGAATATGACTCACTAAATTGTTTAAGAACCAGGTACCCATTTTACTGTTGGGTAAACAGAGGCTAAAGTTAAAGATTTGTACCCAGTAAGTCCTCCCCGGCCAGGATACGAACCCAGGACAAAGCGCTCGCGAAACACCAGGCGAGCATCTTACCACTACGCCACCACGTGGACTGCTCAACATCTTATATAAGGTCTGGGCTAATGTTAATATCGTTATTGCTATGCAATCAGAACATGCTAATGAATTTCTATCATATTTAATACATATTAAAGGTAGCCTGGTAACCTTACACCCTTTCGAAGGCGGTCTTGTAGGGAGCGCCGGAGGTGCAGGCGATGCCGTATTGCTGCGGGTAGATAGTGTGACGGCCCAGGTGGTACTTGTGACGACCCCGCACCACCGCCCGGATGATGGAGCTCAGCCTGGCGTTGACAAACACTCGCTTCCCGGTCAACACCTACACTTTGAAGAACATACATTTATATTATAGTTGTGAGAGATAGAGCTCTCAGACCACAAATGTATTGCTTGTAAAATCTAACTTCGTTATTTTATATTCAAAGTGTGTCAAGTTGAGTGCCTATGGATTCGTCTTCAAAAGAGGAGTCCAAAGAGGTCAACATTTTGACCTGGGTCATGTGCTTCTGTTGCAATAAGAATGCAGAGCCACAGTACTAGGGGGGGGGGAAGGTTTACCTTGGAGTGTCGCATCACTGGTGAGTGACCGTCGACGTGTAGTGTGTGGACGTTATTATAATACATGTGAGATAGGGTTTGTTACCATCTGTTACAGGAAGTGTTGGGATTGAGTACTACGGTTGTCTTTGTGACATGTAAGTGGTGTAATTAGCGGTCGTCTTAGTGACACGATTATATTACTGTGTGAATATCCCATCGTCTTGTTGTTTTGTCTAGTGACCCCTTGTTATTGTTTGTGTCTATGTGATAAAACACTAACAAGTAGTTCATTATAATAATTATTGAATTGATTAATTAATTGATTGTTGACTGAGTGACTGTCTGATTAACGTCAAGTTTTGATTAATTAATTGAATGTTAACTGTCTGAGTGACAATGTGATTAACGTAACTAATTCATTAATTGTGATTTAATGTCTTAGTGTCATTGTTGAGAGTAAAGTAATTACGTGTTGTTTGTCTTAGTGACAGTGTTCTTTGCATCCATTTACGTGTGTTATTTGTTGAGTTCTTGAAGTGTTTTGATACTGGCAGTGGAGAGTGCAGTAAATGCCAAGAGTGTTCACTAAATGTTGAATTAGTTTCACTTTTGTTCATGACCTGTCCAGTGGGTCGAGACTGTGGTCTCTTTCACACCTGTCAGAGTGGTGGGAACAGATTCCTACAGCAAGAGGTGTGTTTACATTGTTCAGTGACACTCATGAGTAATGTAACTGGCGTGGGTCACTGTGTATTGGTAAGTAAGTTAGTGAATAAACTTATTTCTGTTAATACCCGTGCCTTTATGCATTTAAGTTGGCTCGGGATCAGCCAAGAGTCTCAAGCACTGACTATAAATTTGGTGTGAGGACTCTTTTGCTACCTGCTAGATTTGCTTCCTTACAAAGCATGTTGCAGAGCGAACGACCTAAGTGAGGAAGGACCGGTATTATTTGTGCAGTAGACGACCGTCCTGGACTTCGTGTCCATCTGGAATACCTAGACCTTGGTGTTGCTCACGTCTAGGGGGTGTATGTGTTTATTTGTTTGGTTGTTGCAACAATAGCCAGGCAAACATTCGAATCCTCGCCCCCAAATAGTGTAAACCCTCACACTCTGGCACCAAATGTGGGGAGTTACTGTGAGGGAGTGTAGAGGGGTTCATCACTCTGGCTCCCAACGTGGGAGGGTTACTGTGAGGGAGTGTAGAGGGGGTTCATCACTCTGGCTCCCAACGTGGGAGGGTTACTGTGAGGTTGTGTAAGGGGGTTCATCACTCTGGCTCCCAACGTGGGGGGTTACTGTGAGGGTGTGTAGAGGGGGTTCAACACTCTGGCGCCCAACGTGGGGGGTTACTGTGAGGGTGTGTAGAGGGGTTTCAACATCTGGCGCCCAACGTGGGGGGTTATTGTGAGGGTGTGTAGAGGGGGGTTCAACACTCTGGCGCCCAACGTGGGGGGTTACTGTGAGGGTGTGTAGAGGGGGTTCAACACTCTGGCACCCAACGTGGGGGGTTATTGTGAGGGTGTGTAGAGGGGGTTCAACACTCTGGCGCCCACGTGGGGGTTATTGTGAGGGTGTGTAGAAGGGGGGTCATCACTCTCTGGCACCCACCGTGGGGGTTACTGTGAGGGTGGTGTAGAGGGGGTTTAACACTCTGGTACCCAACGTGGGGCTAAGAGACCGTCTGCGACAGGTCACAGTAACAATAATTATTATATCAGGTCTGTTACATCCTGATGAACAATATATAGTTTCCTATTTATTATTCTAGATACACATGTTATAATGATATCAACACAACAAACACTTCAGGAGTCTTGTCATGCATCAACATCAAGGAGCTCCATACACCCAGCATCATGGCCACAGTACAAGCTCACCGGGCATTTCTTTACTGAAAATTCCAAAATTATCAAAAATATAAATCTTTAAATCTCTTGATTTTTTAGTAAATTAGGAATATAATTGTGAAATAATTACCAGAGGTTCATTGAATGATTGATGAAGATTATGCCACCCAGGAGGTGATTGATGAAGGTTAGCCACCCAAGAGGTGGTTGATGAAGGTTAGTCACCCAAGAGGTGGTTGATGTAGGTTAGTCACCCAAGAGGTGACTGATGAAGGTTAGTCACCCAAGAGGTGGTTGATGAGGTTAGTCACCCAAGAGGTGACTGATGAAGGTTAGCACCCAAGAGGTGGTTGATGAAGGTTAGTCACCCAAGAGGTGACTGATGAAGGTTAGCACCCAAGAGGTGGTTGATGAAGGTTAGTCACCCAAGAGGTGACTGATGAAGGTTAGCCACCCAAGAGGGTGTTGATGAAGGTTAGTCACCCAAGAGGTGACTGATGAAGGTTGAGCCACCCAAGAGGTGACTGATGAAGGTTAGTCACCCAAGAGTGGTGATGAAGGTTGAGCCACCCAAAGGTGGTTGATGAAGGTTAGTCACCCAAGAGGTGACTGATGAAGGTTAGCCACCCAAGAGGTGGTTGATGAAGGTTAGTCACCCAAGAGGTGACTGATGAAGGTTAGCCACCCAAGAGGTGGTTGATGAAGGTTAGTCACCCAAGAGTTGACTGATGAAGGTTAGTCACCCAAGAGGTGGTTGATGAAGGTTGAGCCACCCAAGAGTGACTGATGAAGGTTAGTCACCCCAAGAGGTGGTTGATGAAGGTTAGTCACCCAAGAGGTGACTGATGAAGGTTAGTCACCCAAGAGGTGACTGATGAAGGTTAGTCACCCAAGAGGTGACTGATGAAGGTTAGTCACCCAAGAGGTGACTGATGAAGTTGAGCCACCAAGAGGTGGTTGATGAAGGTTAGTCCCACCCAAGAGGTGGTTGATGTAGGTTAGTCACCAAGAGTGACTGATGAGGTTAGTCACCCAAGAGGTGACTGATGAAGGTTAGTCACCCAAGAGGTGACTGATGAAGGTTGAGCCACCCAAGAGGTGACTGATGAAGGTTAGTCACCCAAGAGGTGACTGATGAAGGTTAGCCACCCAAGAGGTGACTGATGAAGGTTAGTCACCCAAGAGGTGACTGATGAAGGTTAGTCACCCAAGAGGTGACTGATGAAGGTTAGTCACCCAGAGGTGACTGATGAAGGTTAGTCACCCAAGAGTTGACTGATGAAGGTTAGTCACCCAAGAGGTGGTTGATGAAGGTTAGCCACCCAAGAGGTGACTGATGAAGGTTAGTCACCCAAGAGGTGGTTGATGAAGGTTGANGAGCCTGGTAGTGCACGTGTCTGCTGATATCAGAGCCTGGTAGTGCACGTGTCTGTTGCAGCCATCGGAGCTTGGTAGTGCACGTGTCTGCTGCCATCGGATCCTGGTAGTACACGTGTCTGCTGACATCGGAGCCTGGTAGTGCACGTGTCTGCTGTTGCCATTGGAGCCTCGTAGTGCACGTGTCTGCTGCCATCGGAGCCTGGTAGTACACGTGTCTGCTGCCATCGGAGCCTGGTAGTGCACGTGTCTGCTGCTGCCATCGGTGCCTGGTAGTGCACGTGTCTGCTGCCATCGGAGCCTATAGTACACTTGTCTGCTGTTGCCCTCGGAGCCTGGTAGTGCACGTGTCTGTTGCCATCGGAGCCTGGTAGTGCACGTGTCTGCTGCCATCGGAGCCTGGTAGTGCACGTGTCTGCTGCCATCAGATCCTGGTAGTACACGTGCCTGCTGCTGCCATCGGAGTCTGCTTGTGCACGTGTCTGCTGACATCGGAGCCTGGTAGTACACGTGTCTGCTGACATCGGAGCCTGGTAGTGCATGTGTCTGCTGCTGCCATCGGTGCCTGGTAGTGCACGTGTCTGCTGCTATCGGAGCCTTATAGTACACTTGTCTGCTGTTGCCATCGGAGCCTGGTAGTGCACGTGTCTGTTGCCATCGGAGCCTGGTAGTGCACGTGTCTGCTGCCATCGGGCCTGGTAGTGCACGTGTCTGCTGCCATCAGTTCCTGGTAGTACACGTGTCTGCTGCTGCCATCGGAGTCTGGTTGTGCACGTGTCTGCTGCCATCGGTGCCTAGTAGTGCACGTGTCTGCTGCTATCGGTTCCTGGTAGTGCACGTGTCTTCTGCCATCGGAGCCTGGTAGTGCACGTATCTGCTGCCGCCATCAGAGCCTGGTAGTGCACGTGTCTGCTGCCATCGGTTCCTGGTAGTGCATTGTCTGCTGTCATCGGAGTCTGGTAGTACACGTGTCTGCTGTCATCGGAGCCTGGTAGTGCACGTGTCTGCTGCTGCATTTGGAGCCTGGTATGCACGTGTCTGCTGCCATCGGAGCCTGGTAGTGCACGTGTCTGCTTCCGCCATCAGAGCCTACTAGTGCACGTGTCTGCTGCCATCGGTTCCTGGTAGTACACGTGTCTGCTGCCACGGAGCCTGGTAGTACACGTGTCTGCTGACATCGGAGCCTGGTAATGCACGTGTCTGCTGCTGCCATTGGAGCCTGGTAGTGCACGTGTCTGCTGCCATCGGAGCCTGGTAGTACATGTGTTTGCTGCCATCGGAGCCTGGTAGTGCACGTGTCTGCTGCTGCCATCGGTGCCTGGTAGTGCACGTGTCTGCTGCCATCGGAGCCTTATAGTACACTTGTCTGCTGTTGCAATCGGTGCCTGGTATTGCACGTGTCTGCTGCTGCCATCGGAGCCTAGTAGTGCACGTGTCTGCTGCTGCCATCAGTTCCTCTTAGTACACATGTCTGCTGCCACCAGAGCCTGGTAGTGCACGTGTCTGCTGATATCGGAGCCTGGTAGTGAACGTGTCTGCTGCCATCGGAGCCTGGTAGCACACCTCTCTGCTGCTGCTATCGGAGCCTGGTAGTGCACGTGTCTGCTGCCATCGGAGCCTGGTAGTACACGTGTCTGCGGCCATCGGAGCCTGGTAGTGCACGTGTCTACTGCCATCGGAGCCTGGTAGCACACCTCTCTGCTGCTGCTATCGGAGCCTGGTAGTGCACGTGTCTGCTGCCATCGGAGCCTGGTAGTACACGTGTCTGCTGCCATCGGAGCCTGGTAGTGCACGTGTCTGCTACCATCGGAGCCTGGTAGTACACGTGTCTGCGGCCATCGGAGCCTGGTAGTACACGTGTCTGCTACCATCGGAGTCTGGTAGTGCACGTGTCTCCTGCCATCGGTGCCTGGTAGAGCACGTGTCTGCTGCCATCGGTGCCTGGTAGTACACGTGTCTGTTGCCATCGGTGCCTGGTAGTGCACGTGTCTGCTGCCATCGGTGCCTGGTAGTGCACGTGTCTGCTGCCATCGGTGCCTTGTAGTGCACGTGTCTGCTGCCATCGGAGCCTGGTAGTGCACGTGTCATCTGCCATCGGAGCCTGGTAGTGCACGTGTCTGCTGAAATCGGAGCCTGGTAGTGCACGTGTCAGCAGCCATCGGTGCCTGGTTGCGCACGTGTCTGCTGCTGCCATCGGAGCCTGTAGTGCACGTGTCTGCTGCTGCCATCGGAGCCTGGTAGTGGACGTGTCTGCTGATATCGGAGCCTGGTAGTGCACGTGTTTGCTGCCATCGGAGCCTGGTAGTGCACGTGTCTGCTGCCATTGGAGCCTGGTAGTGCACGTGTCTACTGCCATCGGAGCCTGGTAGTGCACGTGTCTGCTGCCATCGGAGCCTGGTAGTGCACGTGTCTGCTGCTGCCATCGGTGCCTGGTAGTGCACGTGTCTGCTGCTATCGGTTCCTGGTAGTGCACGTGTCTGCTGCCATCGGAGCCTGGTAGTACACGTGTCTGCTGCCATCGGAGCCTGGTAGTGCACGTGTCTGCTGCTATCGGTTCCTGGTAGTGCACGTGTCTGCTGCTGCCATCGGAGCCTGGTAGTGCACGTGTCTGCTGCTGCCATCGGAGCCTGGTAGTGCACGTGTCTGCTGATATCGGAGCGTGGTAGTGCACTTGTCTGCTGCCATCGGAGCCTGGTAGTGCACGTGTCTGCTGCGATCGGAGCCTGGTAGTGCACGTTTCTGCTGCCATCGAGCCTGGTAGTGCACGTGTCTGCTGTCATCGGAGCCTGGTAGTGCACGTGTCTGCTGCCGCCATCAGAGCCTGGTAGTGCACGTGTCTGCTGCCATCGATTCCTGGTAGTGTACGTGTCTGCTGCCATCGGAGCCTGGTAGTACACGTGTCTGCTGCCATCGGAGCCTGGTAGTGCACGTGTCTGCTGCCATCGGTTCCTAGTAGTACACGTGTCTGCTGCAATCGGGCCTGGTAATGCACGTGTCTGCTGCCACCGGAGCCTGGTAGTGCACGTGTCTGCTGACATCGGTTCCTGGTAGTGCACGTGTCTGCTGCTGCCATCGGAGCCTGGAAGTGCACGTGTCTGCTGACATCGGTTCCTGGTAGTGCACGTGTTTGCTGATATCGGAGCCTGGTAGTGCACGTGTCTGCTGCCATCGTGCCTGGTATTGCACGTGTCTGCTGCTGCCATCGGAGCCTAGTAGTGCACGTGTCTGCTGCTGCCATCAGTTCCTGGTAGTACACATGTCTGCTGCCACCAGAGCCTGGTAGTGCACGTGTCTGCTGATATCGGAGCCTGGTAGTGAACGTGTCTGCTGCCATCGGAGCCTGGTAGCACACCTCTCTGCTGCTGCTATCGGAGCCTGGTAGTGCACGTGTCTGCTGCCATCGGAGCCTGGTAGTACACGTGTCTGCGGCCATCGGAGCCTGGTAGTGCACGTGTCTACTGCCATCGGAGCCTGGTAGCACACCTCTCTGCTGCTGCTATCGGAGCCTGGTAGTGCACGTGTCTGCTGCCATCGGAGCCTGGTAGTACACGTGTCTGCGGCCATCGGAGCCTGGTAGTGCACGTGTCTGCTACCATCGGAGCCTGGTAGTACACGTGTCTGCGGCCATCGGAACCTGGTAGTACACGTGTCTGCTACCATCGGAGTCTGGTAGTGCACGTGTCTCCTGCCATCGGTGCCTGGTAGAGCACGTGTCTGCTGCCATCGGTGCCTGGTAGTACACGTGTCTGTTGCCATCGGTGCCTGGTAGTGCACGTGTCTGCTGCCATCGGTGCCTGGTAGTGCACGTGTCTGCTGCCATCGGTGCCTTGTAGTGCACGTGTCTGCTGCCATCGGAGCCTGATAGTGCACGTGTCATCTGCCATCGGAGCCTGGTAGTGCACGTGTCTGCTGAAATCGGAGCCTGGTAGTGCACGTGTCAGCAGCCATCGGTGCCTGGTAGCGCACGTGTCTGCTGCTGCCATCGGAGCCTGGTAGTGCACGTGTCTGCTGCTGCCATCGGAGCCTGGTAGTGGACGTGTCTGCTGATATCGGAGCCTGGTATTGCACGTGTTTGCTGCCATCGGAGCCTGGTAGTGCACGTGTCTGCTTCCGCCATCAGAGCCTACTAGTGCACGTGTCTGCTGCCATCGGTTCCTGGTAGTACACGTGTCTGCTGCCATCGGAGCCTGGTAGTACACGTGTCTGCTGCCATCATAGCCTGGTAGTGCACGTGTCTGCTGCTGCCATCGGTGCCTGGTAGTGCACGTGTCTGCTGCCATCGGAGC
Organism: Procambarus virginalis; assembly: GCA_020271785.1. Lineage (NCBI taxonomy): Eukaryota > Metazoa > Arthropoda > Malacostraca > Decapoda > Cambaridae > Procambarus > Procambarus virginalis. The sequence goes on from WNGS01001634.1 coordinate 12,938, forward strand.
CTTATAGTACACTTGTCTGCTGTTGCCCTCGGAGCCTGGTAGTGCACGTGTCTGTTGCCATCGGAGCCTGGTAGTGCACGTGTCTGCTTCCATCGGAGCCTGGTAGTGCACGTGTCTGCTGCCATCAGTTCCTGGTAGAACACGTGTCTGCTGCTGCCATCGGAGTCTGGTTGCGCACGTGTCTGCTGACATCGGTTCCTGGTAGTGCACGTGTCTGCTGATATCGGAGCCTGGTAGTGCACTTGTCTGCTGCTATCGGTGCCTGGTAGTGCACGTGTCAGCTGCTGCCATCGGAGCCTGGTAGTGCACGTGTCTGCTGCTGCCATAGGAGCCTGGTAGTGCACGTGTCTGCTGCTGACATCGGTTCCTGGTAGTGCACGTGTCTGCTGCTATCGGTTCCTGGTAGTGCACGTGTCTGCTGCCATCGGAGCCTGGTAGTGCACGTGTCTGCTGCCATCGGAGCCTGGTAGTGCACGTGTCTGCTGCTGCCATCGGTGCCTGGTAGTACACGTGTCTGCTGCTATCGGTTCCTGGTAGTGCACGTTTCTGCTGCCATCGAAGCCTGGTAGTGCACGTGTCTGCTGCCATCGGAGCCTGGTAGTGCACGTGTCTGCTGCCGCCATCAGAGCCTGGCAGTGCACGTGTCTTCTGCCATCGATTCCTGGTAGTGTACGTGTCTGCTGCCATCGGAGCCTGGTAGTACACGTGTCTGCTGCCATCGGGGCCTGGTAGTGCACGTGTCTGCTGCCATCGGTTCCTAGTAGTACACGTGTCTGCTGCAATCGGGGCCTGGTAATGCACGTGTCTGCTGCCACCGGAGCCTGGTAGTGCACGTGTCTGCTGCCATCGGTTCCTGGTAGTGCACGTGTCTGCTGCTGCCATCGGAGCCTGGAAGTGCACGTGTCTGCTGCCATCGGAGCCTGGTAGTACACGTGTCTGCTGACATCGGATTCTGGTAGTGCACGACTCTGCTGCTGCCATTGGAGCCTGGTAGTGCACGTGTCTGTTGCCATCGGAGCCTGGTAGTGCACGTGTCTGTTGCCGTCGGAGCCTGGTAGTGCACGTGTCTGCTGCTATCGGTTCCTGGTAGTACACGTGTTTGCTGCTGCCATCGGAGTCTGGTTGTGCACGTGTCTGCTGACATCGGTTCCTGGTAGTGCACGTGTTTGTTGATATCGGAGCCTGGTAGTGCACGTGTCTGCTGCCATCGGTGCCTGGTAGTGCACGTGTCTGCTGATATCGGAGCCTGGTAGTGAACGTGTCTGCTGCCATCGGAGCCTGGTAGCACACCTCTCTGCTGCTGCAATCGGAGCCTGGTAGTGCACGTGTCTGCTGCCATCGGAGCCTGGTAGTACACGTGTCTGCGGCCATCGGAGCCTGGTAGTGCACGTGTCTACTGCCATCGGAGCCTGGTAGCACACCTCTCTGCTGCTGCTATCGGAGCCTGGTAGTGCACGTGTCTGCTGCCATCGGAGCCTGGTAGTACACGTGTCTGCGGCCATCGGAGCCTGGTAGTGCACGTGTCTGCTACCATCGGAACCTGGTAGTACACGTGTCTGCGGCCATCGGAACCTGGTAGTACACGTGTCTGCTACCATCGGAGTCTGGTAGTGCATGTGTCTCCTGCCATCGGTGCCTGGTAGAGCACGTGTCTGCTGCCATCGGTGCCTGGTAGTACACGTGTCTGTTGCCATCGGTGCCTGGTAGTGCACGTGTCTGCTGCCATCGGTGCCTGGTAGTGCACGTGTCTGCTGCCATCGGTGCCTTTTAGTGCACGTGTCTGCTGCCATCGGAGCCTGGTAGTGCACGTGTCATCTGCCATCGGAGCCTGGTAGTGCACGTGTCTGCTGAAATCGGAGCCTGGTAGTGCACGTGTCAGCAGCCATCGGTGCCTGGTAGCGCACGTGTCTGCTGCTGCCATCGGAGCATGGTAGTGCACGTGTCTGCTGCTGCCATCGGAGCTTGGTAGTGGACGTGTCTGCTGATATCGGAGCCTGGTAGTGCACGTGTTTGCTGCCATCGGAGCCTGGTAGTGCACGTGTCTGCTTCCGCCATCAGAGCCTACTAGTGCACGTGTCTGCTGCCATCGGTTCCTGGTAGTACACGTGTCTGCTGCCATCGGAGCCTGGTAGTACACGTGTCTGCTGACATCGGAGCCTGGTAATGCACGTGTCTGCTGCTGCCATTGGAGCCTGGTAGTGCACGTGTCTGCTGCCATCGAAGCCTGGTAGTACACGTGTCTGCTGCCATCATAGCCTGGTAGTGCACGTGTCTGCTGCTGCCATCGGTGCCTGGTAGTGCACGTGTCTGCTGCCATCGGAGCCTTATAGTACACTTGTCTGCTGTTGCCCTCGGAGCCTGGTAGTGCACGTGTCTGTTGCCATCGGAGCCTGGTAGTGCACGTGTCTGCTGCCATCGGAGCCTGGTAGTGCACGTGTCTGCTGCCATCAGTTCCTGGTAGAACACGTGTCTGCTGCTGCCATCGGAGTCTGGTTGCGCACGTGTCTGCTGACATCGGTTCCTGGTAGTGCACGTGTCTGCTGATATCGGAGCCTGGTAGTGCACTTGTCTGCTGCTATCGGTGCCTGGTAGTGCACGTGTCAGCTGCTGCCTTCGGAGCCTGGTAGTGCACGTGTCTGCTGCTGCCATAGGAGCCTGGTAGTGCACGTGTCTCCTGCTGACATCGGTTCCTGGTAGTGCACGTGTCTGCTGCTATCGGTTCCTGGTAGTGCACGTGTCTGCTGCCATCGGAGCCTGGTAGTGCACGTGTCTGCTGCCATCGGAGCCTGGTAGTGCACGTGTCTGCTGCTGCCATCGGTGCCTGGTAGTACACGTGTCTGCTGCTATCGGTTCCTGGTAGTGCACGTTTCTGCTGCCATCGAAGCCTGGTAGTGCACGTGTCTGCTGCCATCGGAGCCTGGTAGTGCACGTGTCTGCTGCCGCCATCAGAGCCTGGCAGTGCACGTGTCTTCTGCCATCGATTCCTGGTAGTGTACGTGTCTGCTGCCATCGGAGCCTGGTAGTACACGTGTCTGCTGCCATCGAGGCCTGGTAGTGCACGTGTCTGCTGCCATCGGTTCCTAGTAGTACACGTGTCTGCTGCAATCGGGGCCTGGTAATGCACGTGTCTGCTGCCATCGGAGCCTGGTAGTGCACGTGTCTGCTGCCATCGGTTCCTGGTAGTGCACGTGTCAGCTGCTGCCATCGGAGCCTGGAAGTGCACGTGTCTGCTGCCATCGGAGCCTGGTAGTACACGTGTCTGCTGACATCGGATTCTGGTAGTGCACGACTCTGCTGCTGCCATTGGAGCCTGGTAGTGCACGTGTCTGTTGCCATCGGAGCCTGGTAGTGCACGTGTCTGTTGCCGTCGGAGCCTGGTAGTGCACGTGTCTGCTGCTATCGGTTCCTGGTAGTACACGTGTTTGCTGCTGCCATCAGATTCTGGTTGTGCACGTGTCTGCTGACATCGGTTCCTGGTAGTGCACGTGTTTGTTGATATCGGAGCCTGGTAGTGCACGTGTCTGCTGCCATCGGTGCCTGGTAGTGCACGTGTCTGCTGATATCGGAGCCTGGTAGTGAACGTGTCTGCTGCCATCGGAGCCTGGTAGCACACCTCTCTGCTGCTGCAATCGGAGCCTGGTAGTGCACGTGTCTGCTGCCATCGGAGCCTGGTAGTACACGTGTCTGCGGCCATCGGAGCCTGGTAGTGCACGTGTCTACTGCCATCGGAGCCTGGTAGCACACCTCTCTGCTGCTGCTATCGGAGCCTGGTAGTGCACGTGTCTGCTGCCATCGGAGCCTGGTAGTACACGTGTCTGCGGCCATCGGAGCCTGGTAGTGCACGTGTCTGCTACCATCGGAACCTGGTAGTACACGTGTCTGCGGCCATCGGAACCTGGTAGTACACGTGTCTGCTACCATCGGAGTCTGGTAGTGCATGTGTCTCCTGCCATCGGTGCCTGGTAGAGCACGTGTCTGCTGCCATCGGTGCCTGGTAGTACACGTGTCTGTTGCCATCGGTGCCTGGTAGTACACGTGTCTGCTGCCATCGGTGCCTGGTAGTGCACGTGTCTGCTGCCATCGGTGCCTTTTAGTGCACGTGTCTGCTGCCATCGGAGCCTGGTAGTGCACGTGTCATCTGCCATCGGAGCCTGGTAGTGCACGTGTCTGCTGAAATCGGAGCCTGGTAGTGCACGTGTCAGCAGCCATCGGTGCCTGGTAGCGCACGTGTCTGCTGCTGCCATCGGAGCATGGTAGTGCACGTGTCTGCTGCTGCCATCGGAGCCTGGTAGTGGACGTGTCTGCTGATATCGGAGCCTGGTAGTGCACGTGTTTGCTGCCATCGGAGCCTGGTAGTGCACGTGTCTGCTGCTATCAGTTCCTGGTAGTACACGTGTCTGCTGATATCGGAGCCTGGTAGTGCACGTGTCTGCTGCCATCAGTTCTGGTAGTACACGTGTCTGCTGCTATCGGAGCCTGGTAGTGCACGTGTCTGCTGATATCGGAGCCAGGTAGTGCACGTATCTGTTGCCATCGGAGCCTGGTAGTGCACGTGTCTGCTGCCATCAGTTCCTGATAGTACACGTGTCTGCTGAAATTGGTTCCTGGTAGTGCACGTGTCTGCTGATATCGGAGCCTGGTTGTTCACGTGTCTGCTGCCATCAGTGCCTGGTAGTGCACATGTCTGCTGCTGCCATCGGTGCCTAGTAGTGCACGTGTCTGCTGATATCGGTTCCTGGTAGTGCACGTGTCTGCTTCCATCGGAGCCTGGTAGTGCTCGTGTCTGCTGCCGCCATCAGAGCCTAGTAGTGCACGTGTCTGCTGGCATCGGTTCCTGGTAGTGCACGTGTCTGCTGCCATGGGAGCATGGTAGTACACGTGTCTGCTGCCATCGGAGCCTGGTTATCTTGAGGTTATCTTGAGATGATTTCGGGCTTTAGTATCCCCGCGGCCGGTCCTCGACCAGTCCTCCACCCCAGGAAGCAGCCCGTGATAGCTGACTAACACCCAGGTACCTATTTTACTGCTAGGTAACGGGGGCATAGGGTGAAAGAAGCTCTGCCCAATGTTTCTCTCCGGCGCCGGGATCGAACCCGGGACCACAGGATCGCAAGTTCAGTGTGCTGTCCTCTCGGCCGCTGGTAGTGCACGTGTCTGCTGCCATCGGAGCCTGGCAGTACACGTGTCTGCTGCCATCGGAGCCTGGTAGTGCACGTTTCTGCTGCCATCGTTTCCTGGTAGTACACGTGTCTGCTGCCATCGGGCCTGGTAGTGAACGTGTCTGCTGCCATCGGAGCCTCGTAGTGCACGTGTCTGCTGCCGCCATCAGAGCCTGGTAGTGCACGTGTCTGCTGACATCGGTTCCTGGTAGGGCACGTGTCTGCTGTCATCGGAACCTGGTAGTACACGTGTCTGCTGTCATCGGAGCCTGGTAGTGCACGTGTCTGCTGCTGCCATCGGAGCTTGGTAGTGCACGTGTCTGCTTCCATCGGAGCCTGGAAGTACACGTGTCTGCTGCCATCGGAGCCTGGTAGTGCATGTGTCTGCTGCTGCCATCGGTGCCTGGTAGTGCACGTGTCTGCTGCTATCGGAGCCTTATAGTACACTTGTCTGCTGTTGCCATCGGAGCCTGGTAGTGCACGTGTCTGTTGCCATCGGAGCCTGGTAGTGCACGTGTCTGCTGCCATCGGGGCCTGGTAGTGCACGTGTCTGCTGCCATCAGTTCCTGGTAGTACATGTGTCTGCTGCTGCCATCGGAGTCTGGTTGTGCACGTGTCTGCTGCCATTGGTGCCTAGTAGTGCACGTGTCTGCTGCTATCTGTTCCTGGTAGTGCACGTGTCTGCTGCCATCGGAGCCTGGTAGTGCACGTGTCTGCTGCCGCATTCAGAGCCTGGTAGTGCACGTGTCTGCTGCCATCGTTTCCTGGTAGTGCATGTGTCTGCTGTCATCGGAGCCTGGTAGTACACGTGTCTGCTGTCATCGGAGCCTGGTAGTGCACGTGTCTGCTGCTGCCATTGGAGCCTGGTAATGCACGTGTCTGCTGCCATCGGAGCCTGGTAGTGCACGTGTCTGCTTCCGCCATCAGAGCCTACTAGTGCACGTGTCTGCTGCCATCGGTTCCTGGTAGTACACGTGTCTGCTGCCATCGGAGCCTGGTAGTACACGTGTCTGCTGACATCGGAGCCTGGTAATGCACGTGTCTGCTGCTGCCATTGGAGCCTGGTAGTGCACGTGTCTGCTGCCATCGGAGCCTTATAGTACACTTGTCTGCTGTTGCCCTCGGAGCCTGGTAGTGCACGTGTCTGTTGCCATTGGAGCCTGGTAGTGCACGTGTCTGCTGCCATCGGAGCCTGGTAGTGCACGTGTCTGCTGCCATCAGTTCCTGGTAGAACACGTGTCTGCTGCTGCCATCGAAATCTGGTTGTGCACGTGTCTGCTGACATCGGTTCCTGGTAGTGCACGTGTCTGCTGATATCGGAGCCTGGTAGTGCACTTGTCTGCTGCTATCGGTGCCTGGTAGTGCACGTGTCAGCTGCTGCCATCGGAGCCTGGTAGTGCACGTGTCTGCTGCTGCCATAGGAGCCTGGTAGTGCACGTGTCTCCTGCTGCCATCGGAGCCTGGTAGTGCACGTGTCTGCTGCTGCCATCAGTTCCTGGTAGTACACTTGTCTGTTGCTGCCATCGGAGCCTGATAGTGCACGTGTCTACTGCCATCGGAGCCTGGTAGTGCACGTGTCTTCTGTCATCAGTCCCTGGTATTACACGTGTCTGCTGCCAACAGAGCCTGGTAGTGCACGTGTCTGCTGATATCAGAGCCTGGTAGTGCACGTGTCTGTTGCAGCCATCGGAGCTTGGTAGTGCACGTGTCTGCTGCCATCGGAGCCTGGTAGTGCACGTGTCTGCTGTTGCCATTGGAGCCTCGTAGTGCACGTGTCTGCTGCCATCGGAGCCTGGTAGTACACGTGTCTGCTGCCATCGGAGCCTGGTAGTGCACGTGTCTGCTGCTGCCATCGGTGCCTGGTAGTGCACGTGTCTGCTGCCTTCGGAGCCTTGTAGTACACTTGTCTGCTGTTGCCCTCGGAGCCTGGTAGTGCACGTGTCTGTTGCCATCGGAGCCTGGTAGTGCACGTGTCTGCTGCCATCGGAGCCTGGTAGTGCACGTGTCTGCTGCCATCAGATCCTGGTAGTACACGTGCCTGCTGCTGCTATCGGAGTCTGGTTGTGCACGTGTCTGCTGACATCGGTTCCTGGTAGTGCACGTGTCTACTGATATCGGAGCCTGGTAGTGCACTTGTCTGCTGCTATCGGTGCCTGGTAGTGCACGTGTCTGCTGCTGCCATCGGAGCCTGGTAGTGCACGTGTCTGCTGCTGCCATTTGAGCCTGGTAGTGCACATGTCTGCTGCTGCCATCAGTTCCTGGTAGTACAGTTGTCTGTTGCTGCCATCGGAGCCTGATAGTGCACGTGTCTACTGCCATCGGAGCCTGGTAGTGCACGTGTCTGCTGCCATCAGTTCCTGGTATTACACGTGTCTGCTGCCAACAGAGCCTGGTAGTGCACGTGTCTGCTGATATCAGAGCCTGGTAGAACACGTGTCTGCTGCCATCGGTGGCTGGTAGTGCACGTGTCTGCTGCCATCGGTGGCTGGTAGTACACGTGTCTGCTGCTGCCATCGGAGCTTGGTAGTGCTCGTGTCTGCTGCTGCCATCGGAGCCTGGTAGTACACTTGTCTGTTGCTGCCATCGTTGCCTGGTAGGGCACGTGTCTGCTGCCATCGGAGCCTTATAGTACACTTGTCTGCTGTTGCCATCGGAGCCTGGTAGTGCACGTGTCTGTTGCCATCGGAGCCTGGTAGTGCACGTGTCTGCGGCCATCGGAGCCTGGTAGTGCACGTGTCTGTTGCCATCGGAGCCTGGTAGTGCACGTGTCTGCTGCCATCAGTTTCTGGTAGTACACGTGTCTGCTGATATCGGAGCCTGGTAGTGCACGTGTCTGCTGCCATCAGTTCCTGGTAGTACACTTGTCTGCTGATATCGGAGCCTGGTAGTGCACGTGTCTGCTGCCATCGGAGCCTGGTAATGCACGTGTCTGCTGCCATCAGATCCTGGTAGTACACGTGCCTGCTGCTGCCTTCTGAGTCTGGTTGTGCACGTGTCTGCTGACATCAGTTCCTAGTAGTGCACGTGTTTGCTGATATCGGAGCCTGGAAGTGCACGTGTCTGCTGCCATCGGTGCCTGGTAGTGCACGTGTCTGCTTCTGCCATCGGTGCCTAGTAGTGCACGTGTCTGCTTCCATCGGAGCCAGGCAGTGCACGTATCTGCTGCCATCGGAGCCTGGCAGTACACGTGTCTGCTGCCATCGGAGCCTGGTAGTGCACGTGTCTGCTGCCATCGGTTCCTGGTAGTACACGTGTCTGCTGCCATCGGAGCCTGGTAGTGCACGTGTCTGCTGCCATCAGTTCCTGGTAGTACACGTGTCTGCTGATATCGGAGCCTGGTAGTGCACGTGTGTGCTGCCATCAGTTCCTGGTAGTACACTTGTCTGCTGATATCGGAGCCTGGTAGTGCACGTGTCTGCTGCCATCGGAGCCTGGTAGTGCACGTGTCTGCTGCCATCAGATCCTGGTAGTACACGTGCCTGCTGCTGCCATCTGAGTCTGGTTGTGCACGTGTCTGCTGACATCAGTTCCTAGTAGTGCACGTGTTTGCTGATATCGGAGCCTGGAAGTGCACGTGTCTGCTGCAATCGGTGCATGGTAGTGCACGTGTCTGCTTCTGCCATCGGTGCCTAGTAGTGCACGTGTCTGCTGCTATCGGTGCCTGGTAGTGCACGTGTCTGCTGCCATCGGAGCCTGGTAGTACACGTGTCTGCTTCCATCGGAGCCAGGCAGTGCACGTATCTGCTGCCATCGGAGCCTGGCAGTACACGTGTCTGCTGCCATCGGAGCCTGGTAGTGCACGTGTCTGCTGCCATCGGTTCCTGGTAGTACACGTGTCTGCTGCCATCGGGGCCTGGTAGTGAACGTGTCTGCTGACATCGGTTCCTGGTAGTGCAAGTGTCTGCTGATATTTGAGCCTGGTAGTGCACTTGTCTGTTGCCATCGGAGCCTGGTAGTGCACGTGTCTGCTGCCATCGGAGCCTGGTAGTGCACGTATCTGCTGCCATCAGTTCCTGGTATTACACGTGTCTGCTGCCATCAGAACCTAGTAGTGCACGTGTCTGCTGATATCAGAGCCTGGTAGTGCACGTGTCTGCTGATATTGGTGCCTGGTAGTGCACTTGTCTGCTGCTATCGGTGCCTGGTAGTGCACGTGTCTGCTGCTGCCATCGGAGCCTGGTAGTGCACGTGTCTGCTGCCATCGGAGCCTGGTAGTGCACGTGTCTGCTGCCATCAGTTCCTGGTATTACACGTGTCTGCTGCCATCAGAGCCTGGTAGTGCACGTGTCTGCTGATATCGGAGCCTGGTAGTGCTCGTCTCTGCTCCATCGGTGCCTGGTAGTGCACGTGTCTGTTACTATCGGAGCCTGATAGTGCACGTTTCTGCTGCCATCGGTGCCTGGTTGTACACGTGTCTGCTACTATCGGAGCCTGGTAGTGCACGTTTCTGCTGCTATCTGTGCCTGGTAGTGCACGTGGCTGCTGCCATCGGAGCCTGGTAGTGCACATGTCTGCTGCTGCCATCGGTGCCTGGTAGTGCACGTGTCTGCTGCTATCTGTGCCTGGTAGTGCACGTGTCTGCCGCTATCTGTGCCTGGTAGTGCACGTGTCTGCAGCTATCGGTGCCTGGTTGTGCACGTGTCTGCAGCTATCGGTGCCTGGTAGTGCATGTGTCTGCGGCTATCGGTGCCTGGTAGTTCACGTGTCTGCTGCCATCGGAGCCTGGTAGTACAATCGTCTGCTGCTGCCATCGGAGCCTGGTAGTGCACGTGTCTGCTGCCATCGGTGCCTGGTAGTGCACGTGGCTGCTGCCATCGGAGCATAGTAGTGCACGTGTCTGCTGCCCTCGGTGCTTGGTAGTGCACGTGTCTGCTGCTATCTGTGTCTGGTTGTGCACGTGTCTGCTGCTATCGGTGCCTGGTAGTGCACGTGTCTGCTGCTATTGGTGTCTGGTAGTGCACGTGTCTTCTGCCATCGGTGCCTGGTAGTGCACGTGTCTGCTGCTGCCATCGGTGCCTAGTAGTGCACGTGTCTGCTGCCATCGGAGCCTGGTAGTGCACGTGTCTGGTGCTATCGGTGCCTGGTAGTGCACGTGTCTGCTGCCATCGGAGCCTGGTTGTGCACGTGTCTGGTGCTATCAGTACCTGGTAGTGCACGTGTCTGCTGCCATCGGAGCCTGGTAGTGCGCGTGTCTGGTGCCATCGGTGCCTGGCAGTGCACGTTTCTGCTGCTATCGGTGCCTGGAAGTGCAAGTGTCTGCTGCTGCCATCGGTGCCTAGTAGTGCACGTGTCTGCTGCTATCTGTGCCTGGTAGTGCACGTGTCTGCTGCCATCGGAGCCTGGTAGTGCACGTGTCTGCTGCTCCCGGTGCCTGGTTGTGCGCGTGTCTGCTGCTATCGGTGCCTGGTAGTGCATGTGTCTGCGGCTATCGGTGCCTGGTAGTTCACGTGTCTGCTGCCATCGGAGCCTGGTAGTACAATCGTCTGCTGCTGTCATCGGAGCCTGGTAGTGCACGTGTCTGCAGCCATCGGTGCCTGGTAGTGCACGTGGCTGCTGCCATCATAGCATCGTAGTGCACGTGTCTGCTGCCCTCGGAGCTTGGTAGTGCACGTGTCTGCTGCTATCGGTGCCTGGTATTGCACGTGTCTGCTGCCATTGGTGCCTGGTAGTGCACGTGTCTGCTGCCATCGATGCCTGGTAGTGCACGTGTGTGCTGCTGCCATCGGTGCCGTTACAACCCGTTCTCGTAATTGCTTATATTCAATATTCGCTTATTTAATAAGTGGATATATGACATACTAATTGATTGTGAATATTTTTGTTTACCTTGAAAAGCTTCATAAAAAACACCAACGTCACCTCACCTTCTTAGTATGTTAAGATTAGCATCTTATTGCTCCTTAATTACAATTATTACTTAACCTATACCGTTGATAGGTTAAGTAATAATTGTAAATAAGAAGCAATAAGATGCTTATCTTAACATACTTAGATGGTGAGGTGAGGTCGGTGTTTTCTATGAAGCTTTTCAAGGTAAACTAAAATATTCACAGTCAATTAGTATATCATATATGCACCTAATAAATAAGCCAATATTGACTGTAAGCAAGTGCGAGAGCAGGTTGAGCCTGGTAGTGCACGTGTCTTCTGCCATCGGTGCCTTGTAGTGCATGTGTCTGCTGCTGCCATCGGTGCCTGGTAGTGCACGTGTCTGCTGCTATCGGTGCTTGTTAGTCCACGTGTCTGCTGCCATCGGTGCCTGGTAGTGCACGTGTCTGCCGCTATCGGTGCTTGTTAGTCCACGTGTCTGCTGCCATCGGTGCCTGGTAGTGCACGTGTCTGCTGCTATCGGTGTCTGGTTGTACACGTGTCTGCTGCTATCGGTTCCTGGTAGTGCACGTGTCTGCTGCCATCGGTTCCTGGTAGTGCACGTGTCTGCTGCCATCGGAGCCTGGTAGTGCACGTGTCTGCTGCTGCCATCGGTTCCTGGTAGTGCACGTGTATGCTGTAATCGGTTCCTGGTAGTGCACGTGTCTGCTGCCATCGGAGCCTGGTAGTGCACGTGTCTGCTGCTATCTGTGCCTGGTAGTGCACGTGTCTGCTGCTATCGGTGCCTGGTTGTGCACGTGTCTGCTGCTGCCATCGGTACCTGATAGCGCACGTGTCTGCTGCCATCGGTTCCTGGTTGTGCACGTGTCTGCTGCTATCGGTGCCTGGTAGTACACGTGTCTGCTGCTGCCATCGGTACCTGACAGCGCACGTGTCTGCTGCCATCGGAGCCTGGTAGTGCACGTGTCAGCTGCTATCGGTTCCTGGTAGTGCACGTGTCTGCTGCCATCGGAGCCTGGTAGTGCACGTGTCTGCTGCCATCGGTGCCTGGTAGTGCACGTGTCTGCTGCCATCGGAGCCTGGTAGTATACGTATCTACTGCTGCCATCGGTACCTGGTAGTGCACGTGTCTGCTGCCATCGGAGCCTGGTAGTGCACGTGTCTGCTGCCACCGGTGCCTGGTAGTGCACGTGTCTGCTGCCATCGGAGCCTGGTAGTATACGTATCTACTGCTGCCATCGGTACCTGGTAGTGCACGTGTCTGCTGCCATCGGAGCCTGGTAGTGCACGTGTCTGCTGCCACCGGTGCCTGGTAGTGCACGTGTCTGCTGCTACCATCGGGGCCTGGTAGTGCACGTGTCTGCTGCTACCATCGGTGCCTGGTAGTGCACGTGTCTGCTGCTGCCATCGAAGCCTGGTGGTGCACGTGTCTGCTGCTGCTATCGGTGGCTGGTAGTGCACTTGGCTGCTGCTGCCACTGTAGGCTGGAGGTGCACGGGTCTGCTACCATCGGGGCCTGGTAGTGCACGTGTCTGCTACTGCCATCGGAGCCTGGTAGTGCACGTGTCTGCTGCTGCCATCGGAGCCTCAAAGTGCACGTGTCTGCTGCTGCCATCGGTGCCTGGTGGTGCACGGGTCTGCTGCCATTGGTGCCTGGTAGTGCACGTGTCTGCTGCTGCCATCGGAGCCTAGCACTGCTTGTAGCAGCCACGTGAAAGGAGCTTAGCAAGTAATACTAAAAACAGAGCAGTTACCTCATTTAATTTAGAGGAACACTAGGTCTACAGAAGGCTTTGATGCCGTGGTTGAACCGTTTATTTGATGCACCTACACGCAAAGTTTCGATAGCAGGAATTTCCTAAAGTTTTCCTGACGTCGTTGAATAACGGTGCATATTATTTCATATAACAAACAAAAAAAATGTGTTTTTCCAAACATTTGTTATGGTAACTAGGGGCAGCGGTAACAATTGGTGGTGGGGGTGTGAATGTGACCCCTGACTCGCTCTTCCCTTATGAATTCTAGTGATCTAGACCGTTATTTCTGTTAATGTGGATGAGTCTGGCTCCAAGCATCTGGCCTCCACCTTTAGAGAAACATATATTTTTTGAATAGGTATAGATATATTGAATGGGTACCTGGCTGCACCCCCTTGTCTTGCCCTCTTCCCTGAGCTTCTCTCAGAAAAAGTATTATTATGATGCAGTGTAGCAACTCTATGGGAAACACAACTAGTATTTCATAGACTTGACTATTAAAATTACATGAGGGGGTATTGATAAATGACAACATTACTTACAGCATTTCACTTGGGCTGACTCAGACTGGACAGTTCCACTCCCGTAGACAACAACGCAAGAAAATTGGGTGAGGCAGCCTTGAGGATCCAGCCTCCAGCATTGTACAGATAAACATTATCTCTTTTTTTTAGATATAAACATTTATTAATTTATTTATTTATTTATTTTATATATACAAGAGTTCTTACATGCTTGTACAGCCACTAGCATGCATAGCGTTTTGGGCAAGTCCTTAATTCTAATTTTCCCCAGAATATGACTCACTAAATTGTTTAAGAACCAGGTACCCATTTTACTGTTGGGTAAACAGAGGCTAAAGTTAAAGATTTGTACCCAGTAAGTCCTCCCCGGCCAGGATACGAACCCAGGACAAAGCGCTCGCGAAACACCAGGCGAGCATCTTACCACTACGCCACCACGTGGACTGCTCAACATCTTATATAAGGTCTGGGCTAATGTTAATATCGTTATTGCTATGCAATCAGAACATGCTAATGAATTTCTATCATATTTAATACATATTAAAGGTAGCCTGGTAACCTTACACCCTTTCGAAGGCGGTCTTGTAGGGAGCGCCGGAGGTGCAGGCGATGCCGTATTGCTGCGGGTAGATAGTGTGACGGCCCAGGTGGTACTTGTGACGACCCCGCACCACCGCCCGGATGATGGAGCTCAGCCTGGCGTTGACAAACACTCGCTTCCCGGTCAACACCTACACTTTGAAGAACATACATTTATATTATAGTTGTGAGAGATAGAGCTCTCAGACCACAAATGTATTGCTTGTAAAATCTAACTTCGTTATTTTATATTCAAAGTGTGTCAAGTTGAGTGCCTATGGATTCGTCTTCAAAAGAGGAGTCCAAAGAGGTCAACATTTTTGACCTGGGTCATGTGCTTCTGTTGCAATAAGAATGCAGAGCCACAGTACTAGGGGGGGGGGAAGGTTTACCTTGGAGTGTCGCATCACTGGTGAGTGACCGTCGACGTGTAGTGTGTGGACGTTATTATAATACATGTGAGATAGGGTTTGTTACCATCTGTTACAGGAAGTGTTGGGATTGAGTACTACGGTTGTCTTTGTGACATGTAAGTGGTGTAATTAGCGGTCGTCTTAGTGACACGATTATATTACTGTGTGAATATCCCATCGTCTTGTTGTTTTGTCTAGTGACCCCTTGTTATTGTTTGTGTCTATGTGATAAAACACTAACAAGTAGTTCATTATAATAATTATTGAATTGATTAATTAATTGATTGTTGACTGAGTGACTGTCTGATTAACGTCAAGTTTTTGATTAAATAATTGAATGTTAACTGTCTGAGTGACAATGTGATTAACGTAACTAATTCATTAATTGTGATTTAATGTCTTAGTGTCATTGTTGAGAGTAAAGTAATTACGTGTTGTTTGTCTTAGTGACAGTGTTCTTTGCATCCATTTACGTGTGTTATTTGTTGAGTTCTTGAAGTGTTTTGATACTGGCAGTGGAGAGTGCAGTAAATGCCAAGAGTGTTCACTAAATGTTGAATTAGTTCACTTTTGTTCATGACCTGTCCAGTGGGTCGAGACTGTGGTCTCTTTCACACCTGTCAGAGTGGTGGGAACAGATTCCTACAGCAAGAGGTGTGTTGACATTGTTCAGGTGACACTCATGAGTAATGTAACTGGCGTGGGTCACTGTGTATTGGTAAGTAAGTTAGTGAATAAACTTATTTCTGTTAATACCCGTGCCTTTATGCATTTAAGTTGGCTCGGGATCAGCCAAGAGTCTCAAGCACTGACTATAAATTTGGTGTGAGGACTCTTTTGCTACCTGCTAGATTTGCTTCCTTACAAAGCATGTTGCAGAGCGAACGACCTAAGTGAGGAAGGACCGGTATTATTTGTGCAGTAGACGACCGTCCTGGACTTCGTGTCCATCTGGAATACCTAGACCTTGGTGTTGCTCACGTCTAGGGGGTGTATGTGTTTATTTGTTTGGTTGTTGCAACAATAGCCAGGCAAACATTCGAATCCTCGCCCCCAAATAGTGTAAACCCTCACACTCTGGCACCAAATGTGGGGAGTTACTGTGAGGGAGTGTAGAGGGGGTTCATCACTCTGGCTCCCAACGTGGGAGGGTTACTGTGAGGGAGTGTAGAGGGGGTTCATCACTCTGGCTCCCAACGTGGGAGGGTTACTGTGAGGTTGTGTAGAGGGGGTTCATCACTCTGGCTCCCAACGTGGGGGGTTACTGTGAGGGTGTGTAGAGGGGGTTCAACACTCTGGCGCCCAACGTGGGGGGTTACTGTGAGGGTGTGTAGAGGGGGTTCAACACTCTGGCGCCCAACGTGGGGGTTATTGTGAGGGTGTGTAGAGGGGGTTCAACACTCTGGCACCCAACGTGGGGGGTTACTGTGAGGGTGTGTAGAGGGGGTTCAACACTCTGGCGCCCAACGTGGGGGGTTACTGTGAGGGTGTGTAGAGGGGGTTCAACACTCTGGCACCCAACGTGGGGGGTTATTGTGAGGGTGTGTAGAGGGGGTTCAACACTCTGGCGCCCAACGTGGGGGTTATTGTGAGGGTGTGTAGAAGGGGGGTCATCACTCTCTGGCACCCACCGTGGGGGGTTACTGTGAGGGTGGTGTAGAGGGGGTTTAACACTCTGGTACCCAACGTGGGGCTAAGAGACCGTCTGCGACAGGTCACAGTAACAATAATTATTATATCAGGTCTGTTACATCCTGATGAACAATATATAGTTTCCTATTTATTATTCTTAGATACACATGTTATAATGATATCAACACAACAAACACTTCAGGAGTCTTGTCATGCATCAACATCAAGGAGCTCCATACACCCAGCATCATGGCCACAGTACAAGCTCACCGGGCATTTCTTTACTGAAAATTCCAAAATTATCAAAAATATAAATCTTTAAATCTCTTGATTTTTTAGTAAATTAGGAATATAATTGTGAAATTAATTACCAGAGGTTCATTGAATGATTGATGAAGATTATGCCACCCAGGAGGTGATTGATGAAGGTTAGTCACCCAAGAGGTGGTTGATGAAGGTTAGTCACCCAAGAGGTGGTTGATGTAGGTTAGTCACCCAAGAGGTGACTGATGAAGGTTAGTCACCCAAGAGGTGGTTGATGAAGGTTAGTCACCCAAGAGGTGACTGATGAAGGTTAGTCACCCAAGAGGTGGTTGATGTAGGTTAGTCACCCAAGAGGTGACTGATGAAGGTTAGTCACCCAAGAGGTGGTTGATGAAGGTTAGTCACCCAAGAGGTGACTGATGAAGGTTAGTCACCCAAGAGGTGACTGATGAAGGTTAGTCACCCAAGAGGTGACTGATGAAGGTTAGTCACCCAAGAGGTGACTGATGAAGGTTAGTCACCCAAGAGGTGGTTGATGAAGGTTGAGCCACCCAAGAGGTGGTTGATGAAGGTTAGTCACCCAAGAGGTGACTGATGAAGGTTAGTCACCCAAGAGGTGACTGATGAAGGTTAGTCACCCAAGAGGTGGTTGATGAAGGTTAGTCACCCAAGAGGTGACTGATGAAGGTTAGTCACCCAAGAGGTGACTGATGAAGGTTAGTCACCCAAGAGGTGACTGATGAAGGTTAGTCACCCAAGAGGTGACTGATGAAGGTTAGTCACCCAAGAGGTGGTTGATGAAGGTTGAGCCACCCAAGAGGTGGTTGATGAAGGTTAGTCACCCAAGAGGTGACTGATGAAGGTTGAGCCACCCAAGAGGTGACTGATGAAGGTTAGTCACCCAAGAGGTGACTGATGAAGGTTAGTCACCCAAGAGGTGGTTGATGAAGGTTGAGCCACCCAAGAGGTGGTTGATGAAGGTTAGTCACCCAAGAGGTGACTGATGAAGGTTGAGCCACCCAAGAGGTGACTGATGAAGGTTAGTCACCCAAGAGGTGACTGATGAAGGTTAGTCACCCAAGAGGTGACTGATGAAGGTTAGTCACCCAAGAGGTGACTGATGAAGGTTAGTCACCCAAGAGGTGACTGATGAAGGTTAGTCACCCAAGAGGTGACTGATGAAGGTTAGTCACCCAAGAGGTGACTGATGAAGGTTAGTCACCCAAGAGGTGATTGATGTAGGTTAGTCACCCAAGAGGTGACTGCTGAAGGTTAGTCACCCAAGAGGTGACTGATGAAGGTTGAGTCACCCAAGAGGTGACTGATGAAGGTTGAGTCACCCAAGAGGTGGTTGATGAAGGTTAGTCACCCAAGAGGTGACTGATGAAGGTTAGTCACCCAAGAGGTGACTGATGAAGGTTAGTCACCCAAGAGGTGGTTGATGAAGGTTGAGCCACCCAAGAGGTGGTTGATGAAGGTTAGTCACCCAAGAGGTGACTGATGAAGGTTAGTCACCCAAGAGGTGACTGATGAAGGTTAGTCACCCAAGAGGTGACTGATGAAGGTTAGTCACCCAAGAGGTGGTTGATGAAGGTTGAGTCACCCAAGAGGTGGTTGATGAAGGTTAGTCACCCAAGAGGTGGTTGATGAAGGGTAGTCACCCAAGAGGTGACTGATGAAGGTTAGTCACCCAAGAGGTGACTGATGAAGGTTGAGCCACCCAAGAGGTGGTTGATGAAGGTTAGTCACCTAAGAGGTGGTTGATGAAGGGTAGTCACCCAAGAGGTGACTGATGAAGGTTAGTCACCCAAGAGGTGACTGATGAAGGTTAGTCACCCAAGAGGTGACTGATGAAGGTTAGTCACCCAAGAGGTGACTGTGGTAAAAACTCCAGGCAGTATATCTCCTTTTAATTGACTTCAATAAATTAAAGTTTATCTTATTTTTTCTTAGTAGGTAAGAAATTGAGTGGACTGTATGTACTTGTTAAAACTGCCTGAAATTATTCTCACACAAATTGGAGGGACAATTTGTAGCTTAAACCACTTTGTAATGGCTCCTTCTTAAACTACAAATTGTTTACCTAAGTTTAATTATATTATTTTATCATACCACATATGGTGGTCTAATCTACTATTATTTCAACAATTATTACTAGTTATGAATACTACTACTACAATATAACTAGAATGGCCTTATCTGAGCCTGTAGTAAGGGCCTGCTAAGACTGTGTCATGTTAGCATCTATGTGGGTGTGGCCCTGTGCCTCATGGTGCCAATGGCGGCTGTGGAGGCCTTCAAGGCTGGCAACAGCTAGGTACATGTGCATAGTTCTACTGCTCAGCTACTTGCTGTTCCAAGTCACAATTTACCTGTTTGGGACGCAAGGAGTTAGTACATTTCCCTAAGCATATCAATACAGGTATAACATGGTATGTGAGGGCTGTAAAATGGGGTACACGTACATGGTGTTGGTGTTGTTCATATATCTTAACCGACTTATACCCTTTGATATTAAGCAGTGCACTAGAATAATAAACAAATACTTGGTAAGCCGGATACAATCGTTGTTGATAGGCTGTGTTGCTGGTTGTTGACACGTTAATGGGGTGTCTAGGTGTTAAACCAACTCTGGAGCCATGTGTGCAGCGTAAGGCTGCTTTGTTATTGTTTTAATATTTTGCTGGTTCCACTTCTAAGTTAAATTTACGTTAACAAGGGAATCAAGCTATATTTTGGTGTTAATAATTATATTCAGTCTTATTGAACACTTTTTTATTCAATTTAGACATTAAACTTTTGTATGAACAGTGGTTTAATAATGAAAATACTGCGGCGACGTCGATGACGTCACGGAGTCTCCCATTCTCTAATTTTAAGAGGATACTGTTAAGGGATGACTATACTATTTGTGTATGAGTGTGTCGGTTTCCCGACAGTGACTGATGAAGGTTAGTCACCCAAGAGGTGACTGATGAAGGTTAGTCACCCAAGAGGTGACTGATGAAGGTTAGTCACCCAAGAGGTGACTGATGAAGGTTAGTCACCCAAGAGGTGACTGATGAAGGTTAGTCACCCAAGAGGTGACTGATGAAGGGTAGTCACCCAAGAGGTGACGGATGAAGGTTAGTCACCCAAGAGGTGGTTGATGAAGGTTAGTCACCCAAGAGGTGACTGATGAAGGCCACCCAAGAGGTGGCACAGGCATGATTAACCTGTAAAATTTACCAGCGATACTCCTCAAAAATTCTTACTCTTGACGACATTTGCCTGATTTACCTGAGGGTCATTAACACTAGTGGCATCGACTAATGACAGTTACGGTTTCGGCGGGTAGGCGGTTCCATGGGTTAATAACCCTGTGGATGAAAAAGCATCTCCTGTTCTTGGTCCTACATAGTAGCTTGTTGAGCTTGAAAGCGTTACTTCTTGTTTGTGTTACATCTGATCTTCTGAAGAAATTGTCCTGATAAACATCCTCCAAATTGTTCAGTATTTTAAAAATTTCAATGAGATCCGCCCTGTCATGCCTGGTTTGTAATGTTGTTAGCCCTGTGGCCTTCAAGCGTTCCTGATACGAAAGTTGACTTAGCTTTGGGATGGCATTTGTAATATTCTCATCTATGTCATCGATGTAAATGACAAAAAGGGTTGGCCCAAAAATGGACCCTTGTGGCACCCCCACATACCACATTTCTCCAGTCAGATTCATTCCCATTTAGTACGACCCTTTGTTTTCTATGTTTCAACCATTGTTTTATCCATTCTAATATTTTACTTTTTATTTCATGTGCCTGTAATTTCTTTGTTAGTCTTTCATGTGGTACCTTATTAAAGGCTTTAGCGAAATTTATATATACTACATCCACCGGAAGTCTTTTGTCTGAGTTGCTGGTTACCGTTTCCAAAAATATGAGTCCTGTAGGGCAGGATCAATTTTTAACAAACCCATGTTGCGTTGATTATACAAGCAGTCCTCTTAAAAATAATGTCGCTTTTTGCTTGTATCTGTGCTATGGCCAAAAATGGACGTAATTTTAATTGAAATCAGCTCACGAAAGAGATGTACTGTCCCGTTTTCTGTTTGAGTCCTCTGGCTTACTCGGAAAGGTTAGGAGAGGAAACTTTCAATTAACATTTTTCATGACGTTTTGAAACTTAAGGAGAATTTCCTACCCACCTAACCTACCAGAGGATCCTTAACTTCCTGTTTTGGAAAAAAAAATCCTAAATTTATTTTCCATTTTTTCCATTTTCAAATTACGTTCGTATTCGGTCATACGGGCAAACGGCCAATTCAGCCTTAATTTGTGAGAGGACAGGTTGTAGATTGTTCACTGAAACATGGTGACATTCTCAGAGGTGATCCCTCT
Organism: Procambarus virginalis; assembly: GCA_020271785.1. Taxonomy (NCBI): domain Eukaryota; kingdom Metazoa; phylum Arthropoda; class Malacostraca; order Decapoda; family Cambaridae; genus Procambarus; species Procambarus virginalis. Next base: position 33,468 of record WNGS01001634.1, read on the forward strand.
GAGAATTCTCTCCACGAGCAGGCAGATGTGTGATGTCAAGCTGATCGAACGGTAGTTAGTTTTCTGCTGAGCTCATTCTGCTTTTTTTTTAAATAGGGGTAATATATGCATATTTCCAATCTAGGGGGACTACACCTTGGTCCAGAGATTATGTGAAAAGTATTTTCAGTGGTAGGTACAGTTCTTCTGCCAGTTCCTTTTAGACATTGGATTGGATTCCGTCCACACCTGATTCGATTTTGACTTTGGAGTTTTTTAGTTTATCAATGTTCTTCCTGATTATGTCACATGTTATGGTTACATTACTAAATTCATTCTTTTGAACTTCAAACATTTATGTGTGTGATGGGATGTCATCTAACCTTTCTAGTGTGAGCACTGATGTAAAATATTCATTCAGAGTATTTGCTGCCCCTTTATCGTCTATTATAAGTTGGTAAGTCATTTGTCTTTACTTCTTATATAAAACTATTTTGGATCTTTCTTTATGTTTTATGCACGTTTTCCTTCATAGTTCCTTTTGACTGATCTGATTTCCTGGGTAGCTGAGTTTAGTGCCCTTTTATATATCTCATAATCAATTAGGTCTGTCATGGATTTATACATTCTACAGAGGTTCCTCTTAGTTATCAATGCTTATTTTACTGCCTGAGTCATCCATCTAATTCCTTTTCTTTTCCTTCTCTTTGTTGGCACATATTTTTGAACGAGTTCCATGATGACTTTCTTAAAGTTTTGACATGATGCTTCCATGCCATGCTCACACATCAGTTCCCTCCAGGAGATGTTTTTTCTGTTCCTCTCTCATTCCTTGATAGTCTCCTCGATGTTAATCTAGAAATTCATCATCATGAACCTTTGTGGGGTTACTGTATTAGTATTTCATCATAAAATATGGTGATCACAAGAGGGGGTTAGCTTTTCCCATACCTGAATTTGACCAATCATGCCCTCTTCTGATGTTAGTACAAGATCTAGTATGCTGTTACCCCGTGTGGGCTCTACCACTTGTTGTATGAGTCCTGTACGAGATCAAGAAATTGTTTTCGTGCTTGTGATTTTAGATTTACCCAATATATGGTTAAAATCCCCATTATTAGGGTTTGGGTTTCTCATGCCGCATTGATCACATTATGCAGATCAGCAACATCCGCTGCTGGTGCTGTGTCAGCCCTGTAACACACTCCCACTGTCATTTTGCTACCATCTTGAGTTAGTATGTTGCACCATACCGACTTTGAGGATCCCATTGTGTTGAGTTCCTCATTGTTGGTTGCATCTAGGTCTTCTTTCACATACAGCATCACTCCAACCTGCTCTTGTTGTTCTGTGCTTTCTGAATGGTGGATGGTATTCCGGGAGATGGAATTCACCTATTATGTCTTCTCGGCCCCGTGTTTCAGTGATTCCAATACGGCCCCGTATTTCACTGATGATGATGATGATGTAGGGAGTTTCGGCCTCAACATATGCAAATAATGAGTCAAATTTATTCACTAGGATTCTGGCATTTGTGTAGAAACAATTTAAAATGCTGACGTTGTTCCTGGGGGCTGAGAGTTCCTGTGTTTAGCACATTCCAATTCTGTACGTTTTCGCTCTCGTTCTGAGCATGTTTGTTCGACTTATTAAGAGTTAGTTCTGCCTGGCAGGGTGAATGACTATGTCCTCTCCTCCATCTACTATCCGGATAGTAGGGATAGTAGATGGAGGAGAGGCTGTTTTTAGTGAGGTCAGTGGTCTTTGTGTGATAGTATATGTTGATGTCCATGTTTTGGTTAGTTGTTGGGTCTTGTACTACTTAACGGTTTATTTCTTTCATTATTTTTTCCTCTTTCTTATATTCACTTTGCCTGGTGGATTTGTAATATAAATTTATTGGAGGTGTTGTAGTTTCTGTTTTTGGTTGAGGGTTGTACCATCGGTCCAGGTGTCATCTTATAGTAGTGTTTATATTACGGTTACCATCTTCTTGAGGTTATCTTGAGATGATTTCCGGACTTTTTTTAGTGTCCCCGCGGCCCGGTCCTCGACCAGGCCTCCACCCCCAGGAAGCAGCCCGTGACAGCTGACTAACTCCCAGGTACCTATTTTACTGCTAGGTAACAGGGGAATAGGCTGAAAGAAACTCTGCCTAATGTTTCTCGCCGGCGCCTGGGATCAAACCCAGGACCACAGGATCACAAGTCCAGCGTGCTGTCCGCTCGGCCGACCGGCTCCCAATATATTACCATGGTTATTGTTCACCAACACCTGCGTTATTCTTTTAAACTCCCCACTCACGTCGCTTCAATCAGAGCAGTGGGTAAGAGCTCGACAAATATAAGCGTTGAGAACACTAACTTTGTATCTTTGTGGATACTCACTCCTACCGTTTAAGCATAATCCTTTGTAGGCTTGGTATATACGCTGGTGCTTAGATATGCTTAGAGGCAAACACAGAAGCATATATAATAATAATATAGAAGTTTTATTGAGTGGATTCTGGCAGTAAAGGATTTCTGCAGGCTCTCCAGGTAGGCAATTTCTCCAGCTTTGAAAGGGGCTGTCATTGTGCAACAGTATTCCGTGCTAGAGAGCATTAGTGTCTTGAAGGTGTCATCATAGGTATGGTAGCTCTAGCTTGAAAGGTTCTTGTTATCCAACCTGTCATTTTTATTGCAGTTTTGATGGGTAATTTATTGTGTTCTTTAAAAGTAAGGTCTTTTGCCATGATTACACCCAATCTAGCTTTTTTTTATACGGTATGATTTGACTACGTTTTGTACGAAGTTTCCGTTTTTATATTTTATTTTTTTTCCATAAAGCAGGAGCTGGTACTTATCTTCATTAAATACCATAATATTTTCTGTAGGTCATTGAAAGACCTGATTTACATCAGACTGGATGTTTGCTGTGTCCTCAATGTTGTCTACTGTAATAAAATCCTAGTGTCATCTGCAAAGGATGAAATGACACTATACTTTGTCTTGGGCTGTATCCGATAGGAGAATGATAACGAGTGCTGAAGATAGCACAGTACCCTGGGAGACTGAGCTCTTCATGGTTGATGGTCCGGATTTTTCTTTGTTGACTATTACACTCTAAAATTTGTTTGGAAATTGTAGATCAATCTGCCTATTTTTCCGGTAATTCCTTTTGAACGCATTGGTGACATTTGTCGAAGGCTTTTGCGAAATCTGTGTAAATTACATCAACCTTTTTTGCTTGTCTTCCATGGCATCTTAGGTCGTGTCATAGTGGTCCAACAACTGTGACAAGCAAGAGTGCCCTGTTCTGAAACCATGTTGTACGGGGTTATGGGGATGCTGTGATTCCATGTATTTTGTGATCTTACTTCTTAGTACTCTTTCAAAGATTTTTATGATGTGTGATGTTAGTGCTATAGGTCTGTAATTTGTTGTCTCTGCTTTACTCCCACATTTATATATTGGTGCTATCTCTGCTGTTTTTAGTATGCCAGGGATAACACCTGTATCTAAGCTGTGTCTCCAAAGAATGTTAAGGGTTTGCGATATTTTGTTTTACAATTCTTGATGAATATGGAGTTCCAGGAATCAGGGTCTTGTTCAGAGTATGCAGGCGTACTGGTTATGGCTACTTCAAAATCTAGAGGGGTTAGGGTGATATCTGATATATGATGGTATCACATTCATGAAGCAGCCCGTCCTAAGGTTTTCCAACGTCAGGAAATTGTCGTACTAAAATGTCCTATCCTAACCTACCAGAGGACCCAAAACAGAAAACGAGACAATGTGTAAATTTCGCAAGTCGCTGCAATTTTCTAGTCCGAAAATTTTTGGCCTTAGGTAAAGTATGCGTCAAAATGCGACGCTCTATTAGGAGGACGGGTTGCAGAAGAATTCGTTTGGGTTATCAATCTTCATTGTGTTTAAGGGTTCACTGTAAACGTACTGTTGTCGTACTGTTGCCTCAGTATTTCATTCATTTTTTTGTTGTCATCTGTGAGAGTTCCATCTACTTGCGCTGGGGCCCAATACTAGATGTACTTTTTTCTATATTTTGCATAGCAGAAAAATATTTCGGATTCCCCTCAATTTCACTGAAAGCCTTTTTACAGTAAAGTGTTTATGTCACTAAAGTCCCCAGTTCCCCTTCACATGTGTCTACGGCCGTTATACCACCGAGTAGATATATGATATCATATCATCACAGACGTTACACTACTGCTTTGCATCAACCAGGGTCATCGCACCCCAACATATTACCACATAACGTAATACTCAGCATTACGTTATGTGGTAACGTATTTACCTGTCTCAGCATTACCTGTCAGCGGATTCAGAGCTGACAGGTCCACCATCAACATGGTCTTTTCCCTCAGACAACTGCAGGAGAAATGCAGGGAACAGAAGCAGCCACTCTTCGTAGCCTTCATAGATCTGACGAAGGCCTTCGACCTCGTCAGCAGGGATGGCCTGTTCAAGATCCTCCCCAAGATCGGATGCCCACCCAGGATCCTCAGCACCATCAGATCTTTCCATGAGAACGTGAGGGGAACCGTGGTCTTTGATGGCCTAACATCAGACACCTTTGACATCCGAAGTGGAGAAAAGCAGGGCTGCGTACTGGCTCCAACCCTATTCGGGATTTTCTTCGCAGTTGTGCTGCAGCATGCCTTCGGATCTGTCACAGAAGGCATTTACCTCCGGACCAGGTCGGAAGGAAAGCATTTTAACCTTGCCAAGCTGAGAGCCAAGACGAAGGTTCGGCTGAGGTGTCTGCGCGACTTCCTTTTTGGCGACCACGTAGCAGTCACTGCCCACTCAGCCGAAGACCTCCAACGGCTCATGACCCGCTTCAGTGAGGCCTCTCTGGCTTTCGGACTCACCATCAGCCTGAAGAAAACACAAGTCATGGGACAAGGAGTGGACTCCCCACCTGACATCGTCATCTCCGATTCCAAACTGGAAGTCGTTTACGACTTCGTGTACCTGGGCTCCACAATCTCTGACTCCCTCTCTCTTGATACGGAGCTAAACAAACGCATCGGTAAGGCATCTACTACCATGTCCAGACAGACAAAGAGTGTGTGGGCCAACAATAGGCTAACTGAGTATACTAAGACTCAGGTTTACAGAGCCTGTGTCCTGAGCACTCTCCTTTATGGCAGTGAGTTTCGGACACTCCGCGCTCGTCAGGAAAGACAGCTGAATGCCTACCACATGCGCTGCCTTCGACACATCTTGAACATCACCTGGCAGGACAAGGTGACAAACAACAACGTCTTGGGAAGAGCAAGAATCACCAGCATGTACACAATGCTGAAACAGAGACAAATGTGCTGGCTCGGACACGTGGTGCGAATGGGCGACAGCAGGATCCCCAAGGATCTCCTGTACGGAGAGCTGATGCAGGGAAAGCGTCCAACAGGCAAGCCCCAGCAACGGTACAAAGACGTATGCAAGAGGGCCCTGAAAGCCATGGACGTCGATCTTGCTATATGGGAGACACTGGCTGCAGACCGTTCAGCTTGGGGGGCAGTCAGTTCAAAGAGGTCTCTCCCAGTTCGAGGAGTCACTTGCCAAGGAATCGGAGGCAAAGAGACAGAAGGAAAGCCGGTAGCCAGGAAGACAGACCAGAATCGGACTTCGTTTGTGCTCGGTGTGGGATGGACTGCCACTCTCGGATTGGCCTCATCAGTCACACCAGACGCTGCACCAGGATTGACAACTATGGCGCAACTCCATAGTCTTCCGAGACTGAAGGATGCCTACTACTAATGCTCAGCATGATGACATAAGGGATGCCACCATATGTCAACACCAAGGCCGGTAATCCAGTACCTTGGATCGACAAACTACCCCCGATCCCAATATTGAAGGAACATTATACCACCACATAGGCCTTTCTTCGCTACATCTAGGGATAAATATTTTTAGGAGAAATATCGCCTCTAATATTTTTGGGAGTCACACCATTAAACACCTGTGGGAAAAAACTCCCACATCAGCTATAAACTGTCAATGCAACAGGTAGAAATAAATTGGCCCGGGGTGTGTTAATTCCATTATAAGTAAACACATTGTTAGTCACAAAGAATTGAACACATTTAACTCCAGAAAATTGGGTTAATTTCCACGCGTCGTTATCATCTTGTCACATAAACCAGTTTAGATAATGTTACACTAAAATCATCAGTCTCAGGGCTGAAACCAAAATAAATTAATTTACTAACTAATATGTCAATAAAGATTTGACATCAAACCCATTCCTCCTCTTTCCAAATCCCCAAGAAAGCTATAGCCTCACAAGCTCTATCAAAACTCTACCCACTCAAACATGCCTCCCAAGCCACCAAGCTCTATCTATACAAAACACTTATTCTCCCACTCCTAACATATGCACCGATCCCACTATCACTTGCAGCACCAACAAATAGGAAGAAACTCCAGCGTACCCAGAACAGGGCTCTCAGATGGGTGTTCGATACCCACTGGCAGGACTTCACCACTAGTGAGGCCCTGCATGAGTGGGCAAACATCCCACCTCTGAACATAACCTGGAATACCATGGGGAAGAAACAGATTAATAGAATTCTCACCTATCATGACAACTACGACGCGTTCCTCAGAAACGTCCTAAGTAGACCCAGACATACGCACAACCTCTTTAAACTTATTGACGATCCGCCTCCTGCTCCGTCTTTTACATGACACCTCTTCTCTAAATACCACCACTCAAGTCACTTAGCTTCCGACTATATAGCCTCCTAACTCTTTTCCCCCCTCTTTAGGGGGGGGGACCTGCTAGCTCCCGTTTTCTGGTGCCTTGGGTGGGGCTCGATGCTGTTAGCAAATCCAAGACCACATCTGGTGTGAGCCTCCATGGCACACCCAGCTGAGGGCTGCTATCTCCGTGGGTGCTCAGAGAGACGAAATGTTGTCACAAAACCCGATTCCTTGCCTCCACTGTCTAGTCTGGTCATAACGATGTCAATGCCATGCAGCTGGGTCTAGCCCTGGCACTTTACCTCATACTGAAAACCCTTCCTCTCACCCCCACTAATTCTTCCCCTATCCCCACTTCCATGCTCACCCAAAGGGTATCTTGACCTATATTTAACTGACTGACTGACAAACAGGAGTTTTAATACTTCATCCTAAAATTCTGAGTGCCTTAATAGAAAACGAGGAGATTAAATGGGGAGGTAAATGTAACACCCCCAAAAGTGCAATTTTGTACTATATGGCAGTAAGGAAAGTACTTATTACACTTAGTATTAAACTGTACTGTTATAAGCATTTTAAATAGTAAGTCATGTAATGTATACCAGTGACGTCATTGTTTGTTGTTGGAATGAAACTTGTTTGTTGTTGGAATGAAACCTTGTGGAGTACAAGTTAGTTTTGGGACTCCTGGGTTCAACCATGACAACGAGCAAACGTCTGGACACCTCTGCCTGGGAGTCGCCGATTTACGTTCTGTTTTCACGTTTTGGGTTTGCTACTGCTGTTTGGCATCCCTATTCAACGGTCCGGTTGTACAACGCCTGGCGCACATATCGCCTTGGGTCACAGGATTGTTAATAGAATTTTTTTTTACATGTTCTGGCTGGTTCTCCGGGAGGGGTGACAGTGTTCGGGAGCCGAGTTGGTCGAGAGGTGCCGGGAGTTGGTGGGTCTTGGTAGGCTCCTGGTTTGCCCTCAGTCGTGGTGGGCGGCTGGCTTCTGCTCTGCCGGAGGACACTGGATGACTTTTGCGTTTTCGTTGGGGGCAGAGTTTTGGTTTTTCTACCCAGTGTTCTCTGTGTGGAGCGGGGCCGGTGCTTGTCACCCTGAGGAACTCCTGGGGCTCCCCAATCATCTGCCCGTTTGCGTTTCTTTGCCGTTAGACATTATAGTTTCCAGTGATTGGCATCACTCGTTTCGCGATTATCCCTGGCGTTTTACCTTTCCAGGCTTCGCAATTAACCCATCACGGGTATGCTGGGGCGCATCCGATCCACAATCGTCGTCGCCCCTAAATCAACAACAACAACAATAATACGTTAGTTTTCTTCCTTCCCAACATTACAGGTTAATCTATATAAATAAAAATGTAAATGTTCGTTTGCTCAAATCCTTCTTCTCCTAAAATTCTTCACCAATTGCCTTGAAATTTTCGCACAATGTTCCATTCGAATCCGAGCTGGTTTTTATTAACATACTATATTGATGTTACGTCTATGACGGGAAAAACATGCATTTTTTTTAAAACTGTGTTTTCATGTATTTTTCATGTGAGGGAAATCTTGGAAACCTCTTTACCGATTGTTCTGAAATCTTGACACAACGTTGCATTCGAACAGGTGCGTGTTTTTATATGCTTACTATATACATGCCTCACCTGTAACAGGGGAAAAAACATGCATTTTTGGAAAAAACAGCACAATCTGTTGGACGTAAGAACATCACACGCTGTAATCTCCGAAAATTCATCACCGATTGCTTTGAAATTTTGATACAACATTCCATTAGAATATGCGCATGTTTTATATACCTACTATACAGATGCCACACCTTTGACAGGTAAAAACATATTGTAAAAAAAAGAGCCATCTGTTGCACGTAATAGCAACACCCGCTATACTAAATATGTTACGCATTCCATTTTAATGTTTCCGATAGCATTGAAAAAATGAATTTTCATAGATTTTTTATTTATTTTTATTTTTATTAATTACTTTGTGTGACATTGCATTGGAATTGAGCTGTGATGTTTACCATAATGTTCATTTCGTGAGTATAAGTATAGATGCCACACCTGTGACAGGTAAAAACATGCTATTTTTGAAAAACAGTGCCATCTGTTATACGTAAGAGCAATGCATGCTATATTATATATGTTACAATTTCATTTCAATGTTTGCAATTTCATTGATAATTTAATTTTCATAGATTTCGATTTATTTTCATTTTTTTTTTTTTTTTATTTTGTGTGACATTGCATTGGAATTGAGCTGTGTTGTTTACCATACCGTTCATTTCGTGATTATGCTTTATTTTTTATTTTTTCATTGTTTTTGTTTTCGTCTAATAACTGTTTTTCTTACATTTCAGTGATGGGAACATCAGATCATTTGATCCCAATTTTCTGATGGGAACATCAGATCATTTGGGAATGCATTGGGCAAGGGAGTGGGGAAAGTTGGGAGGACGAGGGGATAGTGGATTGGGGGATGGTGAGGAGGACAAAGGACGGGGAAGGGAGGGAATGGTGGGGAGGATGAGGGAGTGGGGAATGGTTGGAGGATAAGGGGACCGGAGGGGGGGGGGGAGTGAGGAATAGTTAGGAGGTGGAAATGGTGGGGCGGACTGGGAGACAGTGAAAGGTTGCTGTGGCTGCGTTGCTGAGCCACAGCATAGTGTGGCCGGGTACAGCTAGTTCATTAATAATCTCCTAAATTTCAGGTGTAACACCTGTGCTTTACACGTTATCGTCAATGTTTACAGTGTAACTTGTTGGCAGGTAAATTGTGACCGCGTGAGCCATCAGTAGAGCTGGTTCAGCCTAGGACCAGGCTGACGCCATTAATACATGTCCCAAGACCATGCGGACACCAACGATACCTGTCCAGTATTAGGTACAGGTGTCCGAGGGTGTCTCATGTTGGATGACCTGCCTACAGTACCGAATCAGCTGAGAACGCTTGAAATTATAATTAATATATAAATTATAACTTTTAAATTATAACTAATATATAAATTATAACTTTAAATTATAACTAATATATATATTATAACTTTTAAATTATAAGTAATAAATAAATTATAACTTTTAAATTATAACTAATTTTAACTAAAGCTTGTAGTTGTATTAATATCTATTTAATTACAGTTTAGTACATAAATTTATATCTACCGTTTCATTATGGTGTTAGAAACTGAATTATGACCCCCAAAAAAAGTGTGAAGGGAGGTTTACTAGTGATAATAAATTAAAAAAATACAAACGATTCACAAGCAATAAATAAGTAATAAATACCATTAAATACAATCGCTTGAACTAATAATCAAGTCAATCACCGCTAGATTTCCTCATAACACCATTTTCAGTTTTCGCACCAGTTGTAGCACCATTGAGTACAACCCTATAGTTGTAGAACTTTTGAGTACAACTGTAGTTGTCGCACCATTGACAACCCTATAGTTGTAGAACTTTTGAGTACAACTGTAGTTGTCGCACCATTGAGTACAACCGTAGTTGTCGCACCATTGACAACCCTATAGTTGTAGAACTTTTGAGTACAACTGTAGTTGTCGCACCATTGAGTACAACCGTAGTTGTCGCACCATTGACAACCCTATAGTTGTAGAACTTTTGAGTACAACTGTAGTTGTCGCACCATTGAGTACAACCGTAGTTGTCGCACCATTGACAACCCTATAGTTGTAGAACTTTTGAGTACAACTGTAGTTGTCGCACCATTGAGTACAACCGTAGTTGTCGCACCATTGAGTACAACAGTAGTTGTCGCACCATTGAGTACCCTACAGTTGTCGCACCATTGAGTACCCTACAGTTGTCGCACCATTGAGTACAACCACAGTTGTCGCACCATTGAGTACCCTACAGTTGTCGCACTATTGAGTACCCTACAGTTGTCGCACCATTGAGTACCCTACAGTTGTCGCACCATTGAGTACAACCACAGTTGTCGCACCATTGAGTACCCTACAGTAGTCGCACCATTGAGTACAACCGTAGTTGTCGCACCATTGAGTACCCTACAGTTGTCGCACCATTGAGTACATCCACAGTTGTCGCACCATTGAGTACCCTACAGTTGTCCACCATTGAGTACAACCGTAGTTGTCGCACCATTGAGTACCCTACAGTTGTCGCACCATTGAGTACCCCACAGTCGTCCACCATTGAGTACAACCGTAGTTGTCGCACCATTGAGTACCCTACAGTTGTCGCACCATTGAGTACAACCGTAGTTGTCGCAACATTGAGTACCCTACAGTTGTCGCACCATTGAGTACAACCACAGTTGTCGTACCATTGAGTACAACCACAGTTGTCGCACCATTGAGTACAACCACAGTTGTCGCACCATTGAGTACAACCGAAGTTGTCGCCCCATTGAGTACCCTACAGTTGTCGCACCATTGAGTACCCTACAGTTGTCGAACCATTGAGTGCAACCGTAGTTGTCGCACCCTTGAGTACCCTATAGTTGTCACACCCTTGAGTACAACCGTAGTTGTCGCACCATTGAGTATCCTACAGTTGTCGCACCCTTGAGTTCAACCGAAGTTGTCGCACCCTTGAGTACTCTACAGTTGTCGCACCATTGAGTATCCTACAGTTGTCGCACCATTGAGTACCCTACAGTTGTCGCACCATTGAGTACCCTACAGTTGTCACACCATTGAGTATCCTACAGTTGTCGCACTCTTGAGTACAACCGTAGTTGGCGCACCCTTGAGTACCCTACAGTTGTCGCACCATTGAGTATCCTACAGTTGTCGCACCATTGAGTACAACCGTAGTTGTCGCACCCTTGAGTACCCTACAGTTGTCGCACCATTGAGTACAACCGTAGTTGTCGCACCATTGAGTATCCTACAGTTGTCGCACCATTGAGTATCCTACAGTTGTCGCAGCATTGAGTATCCTACAGTTGTCGCACCATTGAGTATCCTACAGTTGTCGCACCATTGAGTACAACCGTAGTTGTCGCACTATTGAGTACCCTACAGTTGTCACACCATTGAGTACCCTACAGTTGTCGCACCATTGAGTACCCTACAGTTGTCGCACCATTGAGTACCCTACAGTTGTCGCACCATTGAGTACCCTACAGTTGTCGCACCATTGAGTACCCTACAGTTGTCGCACCCTTGAGTACAACCGTAGTTGTCGCACCATTGAGTATCCTACAGTTGTCGCACCCTTGAGTACAACCGTAGTTGTCGCACCATTGAGTACCCTACAGTTGTCGCACCATTGAGTACAACCGTAGTTGTCGCACCATTGAGTACCCTACAGTTGTCGCACCATTGAGTACCCTACAGTTGTCGCACCATTGAGTACCCTACAGTTGTCGCACCATTGAGTACCCTACAGAGTACCCTACAGTTGTCGCACCATTGAGTACCCTACAGTTGTCGCACCATTGAGTAAAACCGAGTAGTTGTCGCCCATTGAGTACCCTACAGTTGTCGCACCATTGAGTACCCTACAGTTGTCGCACCATTGAGTACAACCGTAGTTGTCGCACCATTGAGTACCCTACAGTTGTCGCACCATTGAGACAACCGTAGTTGTCGCACCATTGAGTACAACCGTAGTTGTCGCACCATTGAGTACCCTACAGTTGTCGCACCATTGAGTACCCTACAGTTGTCGCACCATTGAGTACCCTACAGTTGTCGCACCATTGAGTACCCTACAGTTGTCGCACCATTGAGTATCCTACAGTTGTCGCACCATTGAGTATCCTACAGTTGTCGCACCAATGAGTACCCTACAGTTGTCGCACCATTGAGTACCCTACAGTTGTCGCACCATTGAGTACCCTACAGTTGTCGCACCATTGAGTACCCTACAGTTGTCGCACCATTGAGTACCCTACAGTTGTCGCACCATTGAGTATCCTACAGTTGTCGCACCATTGAGTATCCTACAGTTGTCGCACCATTGAGTACCCTACAGTTGTCGCACCATTGAGTACAACCATAGTTGTCGCACCATTGAGTACAACCACAGTTGTCGCACCATTGAGTACAACCACAGTTGTCGCACCATTGAGTACAACCACAGTTGTCGCACCATTGAGTACAACCACAGTTGTCGCACCATTGAGTACAACCACAGTTGTCGCACCATTGAGTATCCTACAGTTGTCGCACCATTGAGTATCCTACAGTTGTCGCACCATTGAGTACAACTGTAGTTGTCGCACCATTGAGTACAACCACAGTTGTTGCACCATTGAGTACAACCGTAGTTGTCGCACCATTGAGTATCCTACAGTTGTCGCACCATTGAGTACAACCGTAGTTGTCGCACCATTGAGTACAACCACAGTTGTCGCACCATTGAGTACAACCATAGTTGTCGCACCATTGAGTATCCTACAGTTGTCGCACCATTGAGTACAACCGTAGTTGTCGCACCATTGAGTATCCTACAGTTGTCGCACTATTGAGTATCCTACAGTTGTCGCACCATTGAGTACCCTACAGTTGTCGCACCATTGAGTACCCTACAGTTGTCGCACCATTGAGTACAATACAGTTGTCGCACCATTGAGTACCCTACAGTTGTCGCACCATTGAGTACCCTACAGTTGTCGCACCATTGAGTATCCTACAGTTGTCGCACCATTGAGTATCCTACAGTTGTCGCACCATTGAGTATACTACAGTTGTCGCACCATTGAGTACAATCGTAGTTGTCGCACCATTGAGTACAACCACAGTTGTCGCACCATTGAGTACAATCGTAGTTGTCGCACCATTGAGTACAGCCACAGTTGTCGCACCATTGAGTACAACCACAGTTGTCGCACCATTGAGTACAACCACAGTTGTCGCACCATTGAGTACAACCACAGTTGTCGCACCATTGAGTACAACCACAGTTGTTGCACCATTGAGTACAACCACAGTTGTCGCACCATTGAGTACAACTGTAGTTGTCGCACCATTGAGTACACCACAGTTGTCGCACCATTGAGTACAACCACAGTTGTCGCACCATTGAGTACAACCACAGTTGTCGCACCATTGAGTACAACCACAGTTGTCGCACCATTGAGTACAACCACAGTTGTCGCACCATTGAGTACAACCATAGTTGTCGCACCATTGAGTACAACTGTAGTTGTCGCACCATTGAGTACAACCATAGTTGTCGCACCATTGAGTACAACCACAGTTGTCGCACCATTGAGTACAACCATAGTTGTCGCACCATTGAGTATCCTACAGTTGTCGCACCATTGAGTATCCTACAGTTGTCGCACCATTGAGTACCCTACAGTTGTCGCACCATTGAGTACCCTACAGTTGTCGCACCATTGAGTACAGTACAGTTGTCGCACCATTGAGTACCCTACAGTTGTCGCACCATTGAGTACCCTACAGTTGTCGCACCATTGAGTATCCTACAGTTGTCGCACCATTGAGTACCTACAGTTGTCGCACCATTGAGTACCCTACAGTTGTCGCACCATTGAGTACAACCATAGTTGTCGCACCATTGAGTACAACCACAGTTGTCGCACCATTGAGTACAACCACAGTTGTCGCACCATTGAGTACAACCACAGTTGTCGCACCATTGAGTACAACCACAGTTGTCGCACCATTGAGTACAACCACAGTTGTCGCACCATTGAGTACAACCACAGTTGTCGCACCATTGAGTACAACCACAGTTGTCGCACCATTGAGTACAACTGTAGTTGTCGCACCATTGAGTACAACCACAGTTGTCGCACCATTGAGTACAACAGTAGTTGTCGCACCATTGAGTATCCTACAGTTGTCGCACCATTGAGTACAACCGTAGTTGTCGCACCATTGAGTACAACCACAGTTGTCGCACCATTGAGTATCCTACAGTTGTCGCACCATTGAGTACCCTACAGTTGTCGCACCATTGAGTACCCACAGTTGTCGCACCATTGAGTACCCTACAGTTGTCGCACCATTGAGTACCCTACAGTTGTCGCACCATTGAGTACCCTACAGTTGTCGCACCATTGAGTACCCTACAGTTGTCGCACCATTGAGTATCCTACAGTTGTCGCACCATTGAGTATCCTACAGTTGTCGCACCATTGAGTACACTACAGTTGTCGCACCATTGAGTACAACCGTAGTTGTCGCACCATTGAGTACAACCACAGTTGTCGCACCATTGAGTACAACCGTAGTTGTCGCACCATTGAGTACAACCACAGTTGTCGCACCATTGAGTACAACCACAGTTGTCGCACCATTGAGTACAACCACAGTTGTCGCACCATTGAGTACAACCACAGTTGTCGCACCATTGAGTACAACCACAGTTGTCGCACCATTGAGTACAACCATAGTTGTCGCACCATTGAGTACAACTGTAGTTGTCGCACCATTGAGTACCCCACAGTTGTCGCACCATTGAGTACAACCACAGTTGTCGCACCATTGAGTACAACCACAGTTGTCGCACCATTGAGTACAACCACAGTTGTCGCACCATTGAGTACAACCACAGTTGTCGCACCATTGAGTACAACCACAGTTGTCGCACCATTGAGTACAACCACAGTTGTCGCACCATTGAGTACAACCACAGTTGTCGCACCATTGAGTACAACCACAGTTGTCGCACCATTGAGTACACAGTAGTTGTCGCACCATTGAGTAGCTACAGTTGTCGCACCATTGAGTACACACCGTAGTTGTCGCACCATTGAGTACAACCACAGTTGTCGCACCATTGAGTAACCTACAGTTGTCGCACCATTGAGTACCTACAGTTGTCGCACCATTGAGTACCCTACAGTTGTCGCACCATTGAGTAACTACAGTTGTCGCACCATTGAGTACCCTACAGTTGTCGCACCATTGAGTACCCTACAGTTGTCGCACCATTGAGTACCCTACAGTTGTCGCACCATTGAGTATCCTACAGTGTCGCACCATTGAGTATACTACAGTTGTCGCACCATTGAGTACACTACAGTTGTCGCACCATTGAGTACAATCAGTTGTCGCACCATTGAGTACAACCACAGTTGTCGCACCATTGAGTACCCTAGTTGTCGCACCATTGAGTACCCACAGTTGTCGCACCATTGAGTACAACCACAGTTGTCGCACCATTGAGTACCCACAGTTGTCGCACCATTGAGTACAACCACAGTTGTCGCACCATTGAGTACAACCACAGTTGTCGCACCATTGAGTACAACCACAGTTGTCGCACCATTGAGTACAACCACAGTTGTCGCACCATTGAGTACAACCACAGTTGTCGCACCATTGAGTACAACCACAGTTGTCGCACCATTGAGTACAACCACAGTTGTCGCACCATTGAGTACAACCACAGTTGTCGCACCATTGAGTACAACCACAGTTGTCGCACCATTGAGTACAACCACAGTTGTCGCACCATTGAGTACAACAGTAGTTGTCGCACCATTGAGTACCTACAGTTGTCGCACCATTGAGTACAACCGTAGTTGTCGCACCATTGAGTACAACCACAGTTGTCGCACCATTGAGTACCTACAGTTGTCGCACCATTGAGTACCCTACAGTTGTCGCACCATTGAGTACCCTACAGTTGTCGCACCATTGAGTACCCTACAGTTGTCGCACCATTGAGTACCCTACAGTTGTCGCACCATTGAGTACCCTACAGTTGTCGCACCATTGAGTACCCTACAGTTGTCGCACCATTGAGTATCCTACAGTTGTCGCACCATTGAGTATCCTACAGTTGTCGCACCATTGAGTAACTACAGTTGTCGCACCATTGAGTACAACAGTTGTCGCACCATTGAGTACAACCACAGTTGTCGCACCATTGAGTACAACCGTAGTTGTCGCACCATTGAGTACAACCACAGTTGTCGCACCATTGAGTACAACCACAGTTGTCGCACCATTGAGTACAACCACAGTTGTCGCACCATTGAGTACAACCACAGTTGTCGCACCATTGAGTACAACCACAGTTGTCGCACCATTGAGTACAACCATAGTTGTCGCACCATTGAGTACCTACAGTTGTCGCACCATTGAGTACAACCACAGTTGTCGCACCATTGAGTACAACCACAGTTGTCGCACCATTGAGTACAACCACAGTTGTCGCACCATTGAGTACAACCACAGTTGTCGCACCATTGAGTACAACCACAGTTGTCGCACCATTGAGTACAACCACAGTTGTCGCACCATTGAGTACAACCACAGTTGTCGCACCATTGAGTACAACCACAGTTGTCGCACCATTGAGTACAACCACAGTTGTCGCACCATTGAGTACAACCACAGTTGTCGCACCATTGAGTACAACCACAGTTGTCGCACCATTGAGTACAACCACAGTTGTCGCACCATTGAGTACAATCGTAGTTGTCGCACCATTGAGTACAACCACAGTTGTCGCACCATTGAGTACAACCACAGTTGTCGCACCATTGAGTACAACCACAGTTGTCGCACCATTGAGTACAACCACAGTTGTCGCACCATTGAGTACAACCACAGTTGTCGCACCATTGAGTACAACCACAGTTGTCGCACCATTGAGTACAACCACAGTTGTCGCACCATTGAGTACAACCATAGTTGTCGCACCATTGAGTACAACCACAGTTGTCGCACCATTGAGTACAACCATAGTTGTCGCACCATTGAGTACAACTACAGTTGTCGCACCATTGAGTATCCTACAGTTGTCGCACCATTGAGTACCTACAGTTGTCGCACCATTGAGTACCCTACAGTTGTCGCACCATTGAGTACCTACAGTTGTCGCACCATTGAGTACCCTACAGTTGTCGCACCATTGAGTACCCTACAGTTGTCGCACCATTGAGTACCCTACAGTTGTCGCACCATTGAGTACCCTACAGTTGTCGCACCATTGAGTACCCTACAGTTGTCGCACCATTGAGTACAACCACAGTTGTCGCACCATTGAGTACAACCACAGTTGTCGCACCATTGAGTACAACCACAGTTGTCGCACCATTGAGTACAACCACAGTTGTCGCACCATTGAGTACAACCACAGTTGTCGCACCATTGAGTACAACCACAGTTGTCGCACCATTGAGTACAACCACAGTTGTCGCACCATTGAGTACAACCACAGTTGTCGCACCATTGAGTACAACCACAGTTGTCGCACCATTGAGTACAACCACAGTTGTCGCACCATTGAGTACAACTGTAGTTGTCGCACCATTGAGTACAACCACAGTTGTCGCACCATTGAGTACAACAGTAGTTGTCGCACCATTGAGTACCTACAGTTGTCGCACCATTGAGTACAACCGTAGTTGTCGCACCATTGAGTACAACCACAGTTGTCGCACCATTGAGTACCCTACAGTTGTCGCACCATTGAGTACCCTACAGTTGTCGCACCATTGAGTACCCTACAGTTGTCGCACCATTGAGTACCCTACAGTTGTCGCACCATTGAGTACCCTACAGTTGTCGCACCATTGAGTACCCTACAGTTGTCGCACCATTGAGTACCCTACAGTTGTCGCACCATTGAGTATCCTACAGTTGTCGCACCATTGAGTATCCTACAGTTGTCGCACCATTGAGTACACTACAGTTGTCGCACCATTGAGTACAATCGTAGTTGTCGCACCATTGAGTACAACCACAGTTGTCGCACCATTGAGTACAACCACAGTTGTCGCACCATTGAGTACAACCACAGTTGTCGCACCATTGAGTACAACCACAGTTGTCGCACCATTGAGTACAACCACAGTTGTCGCACCATTGAGTACAACCACAGTTGTCGCACCATTGAGTACAACCACAGTTGTCGCACCATTGAGTACAACCACAGTTGTCGCACCATTGAGTACAACTGTAGTTGTCGCACCATTGAGTACAACCACAGTTGTCGCACCATTGAGTACAACCACAGTTGTCGCACCATTGAGTACAACCACAGTTGTCGCACCATTGAGTACAACCACAGTTGTCGCACCATTGAGTACAACCACAGTTGTCGCACCATTGAGTACAACCACAGTTGTCGCACCATTGAGTACAACCACAGTTGTCGCACCATTGAGTACAACCACAGTTGTCGCACCATTGAGTACAACCACAGTTGTCGCACCATTGAGTACAACCACAGTTGTCGCACCATTGAGTACAACCACAGTTGTCGCACCATTGAGTACAACCACAGTTGTCGCACCATTGAGTACAACCACAGTTGTCGCACCATTGAGTACAACCACAGTTGTCGCACCATTGAGTACAACCACAGTTGTCGCACCATTGAGTACAACCACAGTTGTCGCACCATTGAGTACAACCACAGTTGTCGCACCATTGAGTACAACCACAGTTGTCGCACCATTGAGTACAACCACAGTTGTCGCACCATTGAGTACAACCACAGTTGTCGCACCATTGAGTACAACCGTAGTTGTCGCACCATTGAGTACAACTACAGTTGTCGCACCATTGAGTACAACCATAGTTGTCGCACCATTGAGTACAACCACAGTTGTCGCACCATTGAGTACAACCATAGTTGTCGCACCATTGAGTATCCTACAGTTGTCGCACCATTGAGTACAACCGTAGTTGTCGCACCATTGAGTACCCTACAGTTGTCGCACCATTGAGTACCTACAGTTGTCGCACCATTGAGTACCCTACAGTTGTCGCACCATTGAGTACCCTACAGTTGTCGCACCATTGAGTACCTACAGTTGTCGCACCATTGAGTACCCTACAGTTGTCGCACCATTGAGTACCCTACAGTTGTCGCACCATTGAGTACCCTACAGTTGTCGCACCATTGAGTACCCTACAGTTGTCGCACCATTGAGTACCCTACAGTTGTCGCACCATTGAGTACCCTACAGTTGTCGCACCATTGAGTACAACCGTAGTTGTCGCACCATTGAGTACAACCACAGTTGTCGCACCATTGAGTACAACCAGTTGTCGCACCATTGAGTACAACCACAGTTGTCGCACCATTGAGTACAACCACAGTTGTCGCACCATTGAGTACAACCACAGTTGTCGCACCATTGAGTACAACCACAGTTGTCGCACCATTGAGTACAACCACAGTTGTCGCACCATTGAGTACAACCACAGTTGTCGCACCATTGAGTACAACCTGTAGTTGTCGCACCATTGAGTACAACAGTTGTCGCACCATTGAGTACAACCACAGTTGTCGCACCATTGAGTACAACCACAGTTGTCGCACCATTGAGTATCCTACAGTTGTCGCACCATTGAGTACCCTACAGTTGTCGCACCATTGAGTACCCTACAGTTGTCGCACCATTGAGTACCCTACAGTTGTCGCACCATTGAGTACCACAGTTGTCGCACCATTGAGTACCCTACAGTTGTCGCACCATTGAGTACCTACAGTTGTCGCACCATTGAGTACCCACAGTTGTCGCACCATTGAGTACAACCACAGTTGTCGCACCATTGAGTACAACCACAGTTGTCGCACCATTGAGTACAACCACAGTTGTCGCACCATTGAGTACAACCACAGTTGTCGCACCATTGAGTACAACCACAGTTGTCGCACCATTGAGTACAACCACAGTTGTCGCACCATTGAGTACAACCACAGTTGTCGCACCATTGAGTACAACCACAGTTGTCGCACCATTGAGTACAACTGTAGTTGTCGCACCATTGAGTACAACCACAGTTGTCGCACCATTGAGTACAACCGTAGTTGTCGCACCATTGAGTACCCACAGTTGTCGCACCATTGAGTACAACCGTAGTTGTCGCACCATTGAGTACAACCACAGTTGTCGCACCATTGAGTACAACCATAGTTGTCGCACCATTGAGTATCCTACAGTTGTCGCACCATTGAGTACAACCGTAGTTGTCGCACCATTGAGTATCCTACAGTTGTCGCACCATTGAGTATCCTACAGTTGTCGCACCATTGAGTACCCTACAGTTGTCGCACCATTGAGTACCCTACAGTTGTCGCACCATTGAGTACCCTACAGTTGTCGCACCATTGAGTACCCTACAGTTGTCGCACCATTGAGTACCCTACAGTTGTCGCACCATTGAGTATCCTACAGTTGTCGCACCATTGAGTATCCTACAGTTGTCGCACCATTGAGTATACTACAGTTGTCGCACCATTGAGTACAATCGTAGTTGTTGCACCATTGAGTACAACCACAGTTGTCGCACCATTGAGTACAATCGTAGTTGTCGCACCATTGAGTACAGCCACAGTTGTCGCACCATTGAGTACAACCACAGTTGTCGCACCATTGAGTACAACCACAGTTGTCGCACCATTGAGTACAACCACAGTTGTCGCACCATTGAGTACAACCACAGTTGTTGCACCATTGAGTACAACCATAGTTGTCGCACCATTGAGTACAACTGTAGTTGTCGCACCATTGAGTACAACCACAGTTGTCGCACCATTGAGTACAACCACAGTTGTCGCACCATTGAGTACAACCACAGTTGTCGCACCATTGAGTATCCTACAGTTGTCGCACCATTGAGTATCCTACAGTTGTCGCACCATTGAGTACCCTACAGTTGTCGCACCATTGAGTACCCACAGTTGTCGCACCATTGAGTACAGTACAGTTGTCGCACCATTGAGTACCCTACAGTTGTCGCACCATTGAGTACCCTACAGTTGTCGCACCATTGAGTATCCTACAGTTGTCGCACCATTGAGTATCCTACAGTTGTCGCACCATTGAGTACCCACAGTTGTCGCACCATTGAGTACAACCACAGTTGTCGCACCATTGAGTACAACCACAGTTGTCGCACCATTGAGTACAACCACAGTTGTCGCACCATTGAGTACAACCACAGTTGTCGCACCATTGAGTACAACCACAGTTGTCGCACCATTGAGTACAACCACAGTTGTCGCACCATTGAGTACAACCACAGTTGTCGCACCATTGAGTACAACCATAGTTGTCGCACCATTGAGTACAACTGTAGTTGTCGCACCATTGAGTACAACCACAGTTGTCGCACCATTGAGTACAACCACAGTTGTCGCACCATTGAGTACCACAGTTGTCGCACCATTGAGTATCCTAGTTGTCGCACCATTGAGTACAACCACAGTTGTCGCACCATTGAGTACCCTACAGTTGTCGCACCATTGAGTACCTACAGTTGTCGCACCATTGAGTACCCTACAGTTGTCGCACCATTGAGTACCCTACAGTTGTCGCACCATTGAGTACCCTACAGTTGTCGCACCATTGAGTACCCTACAGTTGTCGCACCATTGAGTACAACCGTAGTTGTCGCACCATTGAGTACCCTACAGTTGTCGCACCATTGAGTACCCTACAGTTGTCGCACCATTGAGTACCCTACAGTTGTCGCACCATTGAGTACCCTACAGTTGTCGCACCATTGAGTACCCTACAGTTGTCGCACCATTGAGTACCCTACAGTTGTCGCACCATTGAGTACCCTACAGTTGTCGCACCATTGAGTACAACCGTAGTTGTCGCACCATTGAGTACCCTACAGTTGTCGCACCATTGAGTACAACCACAGTTGTCGCACCATTGAGTACAACCGTAGTTGTCGCACCATTGAGTACCCTACAGTTGTCGCACCATTGAGTACCCTACAGTTGTCGCACCATTGAGTACCCTACAGTTGTCGCACCATTGAGTACCCTACAGTTGTCGCACCATTGAGTATCCTACAGTTGTCGCACCATTGAGTACCTACAGTTGTCGCACCATTGAGTACCCTACAGTTGTCGCACCATTGAGTACCCTACAGTTGTCGCACCATTGAGTACCCTACAGTTGTCGCACCATTGAGTACCCTACAGTTGTCGCACCATTGAGTACCCTACAGTTGTCGCACCATTGAGTATCCTACAGTTGTCGCACCATTGAGTATCCTACAGTTGTCGCACCATTGAGTACCCTACAGTTGTCGCACCATTGAGTACAACCACAGTTGTCGCACCATTGAGTACAACCACAGTTGTCGCACCATTGAGTACAACCACAGTTGTCGCACCATTGAGTACAACCACAGTTGTCGCACCATTGAGTACAACCACAGTTGTCGCACCATTGAGTACAACCACAGTTGTCGCACCATTGAGTATCCTACAGTTGTCGCACCATTGAGTATCCTACAGTTGTCGCACCATTGAGTACAACTGTAGTTGTCGCACCATTGAGTACAACCACAGTTGTTGCACCATTGAGTACAACCGTAGTTGTCGCACCATTGAGTATCCTACAGTTGTCGCACCATTGAGTACAACCGTAGTTGTCGCACCATTGAGTACAACCACAGTTGTCGCACCATTGAGTACAACCATAGTTGTCGCACCATTGAGTATCCTACAGTTGTCGCACCATTGAGTACAACCGTAGTTTTCGCACCATTGAGTATACAGTTGTCGCACCATTGAGTATCCTACAGTTGTCGCACCATTGAGTACCCTACAGTTGTCGCACCATTGAGTACCCTACAGTTGTCGCACCATTGAGTACCCTACAGTTGTCGCACCATTGAGTACAATACAGTTGTCGCACCATTGAGTACCCTACAGTTGTCGCACCATTGAGTACCCTACAGTTGTCGCACCATTGAGTATCCTACAGTTGTCGCACCATTGAGTATCCTACAGTTGTCGCACCATTGAGTACACTACAGTTGTCGCACCATTGAGTACAATCGTAGTTGTCGCACCATTGAGTACAACCACAGTTGTCGCACCATTGAGTACAATCGTAGTTGTCGCACCATTGAGTACAGCCACAGTTGTCGCACCATTGAGTACAACCACAGTTGTCGCACCATTGAGTACAACCACAGTTGTCGCACCATTGAGTACAACCACAGTTGTCGCACCATTGAGTACAACCACAGTTGTCGCACCATTGAGTACAACCATAGTTGTCGCACCATTGAGTACAACTGTAGTTGTCGCACCATTGAGTACAACCATAGTTGTCGCACCATTGAGTACAACCACAGTTGTCGCACCATTGAGTACAACCACAGTTGTCGCACCATTGAGTATCCTACAGTTGTCGCACCATTGAGTATCCTACAGTTGTCGCACCATTGAGTACCCTACAGTTGTCGCACCATTGAGTACCCTACAGTTGTCGCACCATTGAGTACAGTACAGTTGTCGCACCATTGAGTACCCTACAGTTGTCGCACCATTGAGTACCCTACAGTTGTCGCACCATTGAGTATCCTACAGTTGTCGCACCATTGAGTATCCTACAGTTGTCGCACCATTGAGTACCCTACAGTTGTCGCACCATTGAGTACAACCATAGTTGTCGCACCATTGAGTACAACCACAGTTGTCGCACCATTGAGTACAACCACAGTTGTCGCACCATTGAGTACAACCACAGTTGTCGCACCATTGAGTACAACCACAGTTGTCGCACCATTGAGTACAACCACAGTTGTCGCACCATTGAGTACAACCACAGTTGTTGCACCATTGAGTACAACCATAGTTGTCGCACCATTGAGTACAACTGTAGTTGTTGTCGCACCATTGAGTACAACCACAGTTGTCGCACCATTGAGTACAACAGTAGTTGTCGCACCATTGAGTATCCTACAGTTGTCGCACCATTGAGTACAACCGTAGTTGTCGCACCATTGAGTACAACCACAGTTGTCGCACCATTGAGTATCCTACAGTTGTCGCACCATTGAGTACCCTACAGTTGTCGCACCATTGAGTACCCTACAGTTGTCGCACCATTGAGTACCCTACAGTTGTCGCACCATTGAGTACCCTACAGTTGTCGCACCATTGAGTACCCTACAGTTGTCGCACCATTGAGTACCCTACAGTTGTCGCACCATTGAGTATCCTACAGTTGTCGCACCATTGAGTATCCTACAGTTGTCGCACCATTGAGTATACTACAGTTGTCGCACCATTGAGTACAATCGTAGTTGTCGCACCATTGAGTACAACCACAGTTGTCGCACCATTGAGTACAATCGTAGTTGTCGCACCATTGAGTACAGCCACAGTTGTCGCACCATTGAGTACAACCACAGTTGTCGCACCATTGAGTACAACCACAGTTGTCGCACCATTGAGTACAACCACATTTGTCGCACCATTGAGTACAACCACAGTTGTTGCACCATTGAGTACAACCATAGTTGTCGCACCATTGAGTTCAACTGTAGTTGTCGCACCATTGAGTACAACCACAGTTGTCGCACCATTGAGTACAACCACAGTTGTCGCACCATTGAGTACAACCACAGTTGTCGCACCATTGAGTACAACCACAGTTGTCGCACCATTGAGTACAACCACAGTTGTCGCACCATTGAGTACAACCACAGTTGTCGCACCATTGAGTACAACCACAGTTGTCGCACCATTGAGTACAACCACAGTTGTCGCACCATTGAGTACAACCACAGTTGTCGCACCATTGAGTACAACCACAGTTGTCGCACCATTGAGTACAACCACAGTTGTCGCACCATTGAGTACAACCACAGTTGTCGCACCATTGAGTACAACCACAGTTGTCGCACCATTGAGTACAACCACAGTTGTCGCACCATTGAGTACAACCACAGTTGTCGCACCATTGAGTACAACCACAGTTGTCGCACCATTGAGTACAACCACAGTTGTCGCACCATTGAGTACAACCACAGTTGTCGCACCATTGAGTACAACCACAGTTGTCGCACCATTGAGTACAACCACAGTTGTCGCACCATTGAGTACAACCAGTTGTCGCACCATTGAGTACAACCACAGTTGTCGCACCATTGAGTACAACCACAGTTGTCGCACCATTGAGTACAACCACAGTTGTCGCACCATTGAGTACAACCACAGTTGTCGCACCATTGAGTACAACCACAGTTGTCGCACCATTGAGTACAACCACAGTTGTCGCACCATTGAGTACAACTACAGTTGTCGCACCATTGAGTACAACCACAGTTGTCGCACCATTGAGTACAACCACAGTTGTCGCACCATTGAGTACAACCACAGTTGTCGCACCATTGAGTACAACCACAGTTGTCGCACCATTGAGTACAACCACAGTTGTCGCACCATTGAGTACAACCGTAGTTGTCGCACCATTGAGTACAACCGTAGTTGTCGCACCATTGAGTACCCTACAGTTGTCGCACCATTGAGTACCTACAGTTGTCGCACCATTGAGTACCCTACAGTTGTCGCACCATTGAGTACCTACAGTTGTCGCACCATTGAGTACAACCGTAGTGTCGCACCATTGAGTACCTACAGTTGTCGCACCATTGAGTACAACCGTAGTTGTCGCACCATTGAGTACCTACAGTTGTCGCACCATTGAGTACAACCACAGTTGTCGCACCATTGAGTACCCACAGTTGTCGCACCATTGAGTACCCTACAGTTGTCGCACCATTGAGTACCCTACAGTTGTCGCACCATTGAGTACCCTACAGTTGTCGCACCATTGAGTACAACCACAGTTGTCGCACCATTGAGTACAACCACAGTTGTCGCACCATTGAGTACAACCACAGTTGTCGCACCATTGAGTACAACTACAGTTGTCGCACCATTGAGTACAACCACAGTTGTCGCACCATTGAGTACCACAGTTGTGTCGCACCATTGAGTATCCTACAGTTGTCGCACCATTGAGTACAACCGTAGTTGTCGCACCATTGAGTACAACCACAGTTGTCGCACCATTGAGTATCCTACAGTTGTCGCACCATTGAGTACCCTACAGTTGTCGCACCATTGAGTACCCTACAGTTGTCGCACCATTGAGTACCCACAGTTGTCGCACCATTGAGTACCCTACAGTTGTCGCACCATTGAGTACCCTACAGTTGTCGCACCATTGAGTACCCTACAGTTGTCGCACCATTGAGTACCACAGTTGTCGCACCATTGAGTATCCTACAGTTGTCGCACCATTGAGTATACTACAGTTGTCGCACCATTGAGTACAACCGTAGTTGTCGCACCATTGAGTACAACCACAGTTGTCGCACCATTGAGTACAACCGTAGTTGTCGCACCATTGAGTACAACCACAGTTGTCGCACCATTGAGTACAACCACAGTTGTCGCACCATTGAGTACAACCACAGTTGTCGCACCATTGAGTACAACCACAGTTGTCGCACCATTGAGTACAACCACAGTTGTCGCACCATTGAGTACAACCACAGTTGTCGCACCATTGAGTACAACTGTAGTTGTCGCACCATTGAGTACAACCACAGTTGTCGCACCATTGAGTACAACCACAGTTGTCGCACCATTGAGTACAACCACAGTTGTCGCACCATTGAGTACAACCACAGTTGTCGCACCATTGAGTACAACCACAGTTGTCGCACCATTGAGTACAACCACAGTTGTCGCACCATTGAGTACAACCACAGTTGTCGCACCATTGAGTACAACCACAGTTGTCGCACCATTGAGTACAACCACAGTTGTCGCACCATTGAGTACAACCACAGTTGTCGCACCATTGAGTACAACCACAGTTGTCGCACCATTGAGTACAACCACAGTTGTCGCACCATTGAGTACAACCACAGTTGTCGCACCATTGAGTACAACCACAGTTGTCGCACCATTGAGTACAACCACAGTTGTCGCACCATTGAGTACAACCACAGTTGTCGCACCATTGAGTACACCACAGTTGTCGCACCATTGAGTACAACCACAGTTGTCGCACCATTGAGTACAACCACAGTTGTCGCACCATTGAGTACAACCACAGTTGTCGCACCATTGAGTACAACCGTAGTTGTCGCACCATTGAGTACAACCACAGTTGTCGCACCATTGAGTACAACCACAGTTGTCGCACCATTGAGTACAACCACAGTTGTCGCACCATTGAGTACAACCACAGTTGTCGCACCATTGAGTACAACCACAGTTGTCGCACCATTGAGTACAACCACAGTTGTCGCACCATTGAGTACAACACAGTTGTCGCACCATTGAGTACAACCACAGTTGTCGCACCATTGAGTACAACCACAGTTGTCGCACCATTGAGTACAACCACAGTTGTCGCACCATTGAGTACAACCACAGTTGTCGCACCATTGAGTACAACCACAGTTGTCGCACCATTGAGTACAACCAGTTGTCGCACCATTGAGTACAACCACAGTTGTCGCACCATTGAGTACCCTACAGTTGTCGCACCATTGAGTACCCTACAGTTGTCGCACCATTGAGTACCCTACAGTTGTCGCACCATTGAGTACCCTACAGTTGTCGCACCATTGAGTACAACCGTACAGTTGTCGCACCATTGAGTACCTACAGTTGTCGCACCATTGAGTACAACCGTAGTTGTCGCACCATTGAGTACCCTACAGTTGTCGCACCATTGAGTACAACCTAGTTGTCGCACCATTGAGTACCCTACAGTTGTCGCACCATTGAGTACCCACAGTTGTCGCACCATTGAGTACCCTACAGTTGTCGCACCATTGAGTACCCTACAGTTGTCGCACCATTGAGTACCCTACAGTTGTCGCACCATTGAGTACCCNTACCCTACAGTTGTCGCACCATTGAGTACAACCGTAGTTGTCGCACCATTGAGTACCCTACAGTTGTCGCACCATTGAGTACAACCGTAGTTGTCGCACCATTGAGTATCCTACAGTTGTCGCACCATTGAGTACCTACAGTTGTCGCACCATTGAGTACCCTACAGTTGTCGCACCATTGAGTCCTACAGTTGTCGCACCATTGAGTACCCTACAGTTGTCGCACCATTGAGTACCCTACAGTTGTCGCACCATTGAGTACCCTACAGTTGTCGCACCATTGAGTACAACCTAGTTGTCGCACCATTGAGTACCCTACAGTTGTCGCACCATTGAGTACCCTACAGTTGTCGCACCATTGAGTACAACCGTAGTTGTCGCACCATTGAGTACCCTACAGTTGTCGCACCATTGAGTACAACGTAGTTGTCGCACCATTGAGTACCCACAGTTGTCGCACCATTGAGTACCCTACAGTTGTCGCACCATTGAGTACCTACAGTTTGTCGCACCATTGAGTACCCTACAGTTGTCGCACCATTGAGTACAACCTAGTTGTCGCACCATTGAGTACCCACAGTTGTCGCACACCACACCATTGAGTACAACCCTACAGTTGTCGCACCATTGAGTACAACCTACAGTTGTCGCACCATTGAGTACCTACAGTTGTCGCACCATTGAGTACCCTACAGTTGTCGCACCATTGAGTACCCTACATGTTGTCGCACCATTGAGTAACCTAGTTGTCGCACCATTGAGTACCTACAGTTGTCGCACCATTGAGTACAACCGTAGTTGTCGCACCATTGAGTACCCTACAGTTGTCGCACCATTGAGTACAACCGTAGTGGTCGCACCATTGAGTACCCTACAGTTGTCGCACCATTGAGTACCCTACAGTTGTCGCACCATTGAGTACCCTACAGTTGTCGCACCATTGAGTACCCTACAGTTGTCGCACCATTGAGTACCCTACAGTTGTCGCACCATTGAGTACAACCTAGTTGTCGCACCATTGAGTACCCTACAGTTGTCGCACCATTGAGTACCCTACAGTTGTCGCACCATAGAGTACAACCGTAGTTGTCGCACCATTGAGTACCCTACAGTTGTCGCACCATTGAGACAACCGGAGTTGTCGCACCAATGAGTACAACCGTAGTTGTCGCACCATTGAGTACCCTACAGTTGTCGCACCATTGAGTACCCTACAGTTGTCGCACCATTGAGTACCCTACAGTTGTCGCACCATTGAGTACCCTACAGTTGTCGCACCATTGAGTATCCTACAGTTGTCGCACCATTGAGTATCCTACAGTTGTCGCACCAATGAGTACCCTACAATTGTCGCACCATTGAGTACCCTACAGTTGTCGCACCATTGAGTACCCTACAGTTGTCGCACCATTGAGTACCCTACAGTTGTCGCACCATTGAGCACCCTACAGTTGTCGCACCATTGAGTATCCTACAGTTGTCGCACCATTGAGTATCCTACAGTTGTCGCACCATTGAGTACCCTACAGTTGTCGCACCATTGAGTACAACCATAGTTGTCGCACCATTGAGTACAACCACAGTTGTCGCACCATTGAGTACAACCACAGTTGTCGCACCATTGAGTACAACCACAGTTGTCGCACCATTGAATACAACCACAGTTGTCGCACTATTGAGTACAACCACAGTTGTCGCACCATTGAGTATCCTACAGTTGTCGCACCATTGAGTATCCTACAGTTGTCGCACCATTGAGTACAACTGTAGTTGTCGCACCATTGAGTACAACCACAGTTGTTGCACCATTGAGTACAACCGTAGTTGTCGCACCATTGAGTATCCTACAGTTGTCGCACCATTGAGTACAACCGTAGTTGTCGCACCATTGAGTACAACCACAGTTGTCGCACCATTGAGTACAACCATAGTTGTCGCACCATTGAGTATCCTACAGTTGTCGCACCATTGAGTACAACCGTAGTTTTCGCACCATTGAGTATCCTACAGTTGTCGCACTATTGAGTATCCTACAGTTGTCGCACCATTGAGTACCCTACAGTTGTCGCACCATTGAGTACCCTACAGTTGTCGCACCATTGAGTACAATACAGTTGTCGCACCATTGAGTACCCTACAGTTGTCGCACCATTGAGTACCCTACAGTTGTCGCACCATTGAGTATCCTACAGTTGTCGCACCATTGAGTATCCTACAGTTGTCGCACCATTGAGTATACTACAGTTGTCGCACCATTGAGTACAATCGTAGTTGTTGCACCATTGAGTACAACCACAGTTGTCGCACCATTGAGTATAATCGTAGTTGTCGCACCATTGAGTACAACCACAGTTGTCGCACCATTGAGTACAACCACAGTTGTCGCACCATTGAGTACAACCACAGTTGTCGCACCATTGAGTACAACCACAGTTGTCGCACCATTGAGTACAACCACAGTTGTCGCACCATTGAGTACAACCACAGTTGTCGCACCATTGAGTACAACTAGTTGTCGCACCATTGAGTACAACCACAGTTGTCGCACCATTGAGTACAACCACAGTTGTCGCACCATTGAGTACAACCACAGTTGTCGCACCATTGAGTACAACCACAGTTGTCGCACCATTGAGTACAACCACAGTTGTCGCACCATTGAGTACAACCATAGTTGTCGCACCATTGAGTACAACTACAGTTGTCGCACCATTGAGTACAACCATAGTTGTCGCACCATTGAGTACAACCACAGTTGTCGCACCATTGAGTACAACCATAGTTGTCGCACCATTGAGTATCCTACAGTTGTCGCACCATTGAGTATCCTACAGTTGTCGCACCATTGAGTACCCTACAGTTGTCGCACCATTGAGTACCCTACAGTTGTCGCACCATTGAGTACAGTACAGTTGTCGCACCATTGAGTACCCTACAGTTGTCGCACCATTGAGTACCCTACAGTTGTCGCACCATTGAGTATCCTACAGTTGTCGCACCATTGAGTACCCTACAGTTGTCGCACCATTGAGTACCCTACAGTTGTCGCACCATTGAGTACAACCATAGTTGTCGCACCATTGAGTACAACCACAGTTGTCGCACCATTGAGTACAACCACAGTTGTCGCACCATTGAGTACAACCACAGTTGTCGCACCATTGAGTACAACCACAGTTGTCGCACCATTGAGTACAACCACAGTTGTCGCACCATTGAGTACAACCACAGTTGTCGCACCATTGAGTACAACCATAGTTGTCGCACCATTGAGTACAACTGTAGTTGTCGCACCATTGAGTACAACCACAGTTGTCGCACCATTGAGTACAACAGTAGTTGTCGCACCATTGAGTATCCTACAGTTGTCGCACCATTGAGTACAACCGTAGTTGTCGCACCATTGAGTACAA
Organism: Procambarus virginalis; assembly: GCA_020271785.1. Taxonomy (NCBI): domain Eukaryota; kingdom Metazoa; phylum Arthropoda; class Malacostraca; order Decapoda; family Cambaridae; genus Procambarus; species Procambarus virginalis. The sequence goes on from WNGS01001634.1 coordinate 65,191, forward strand.
CCACAGTTGTCGCACCATTGAGTATCCTACAGTTGTCGCACCATTGAGTACCCTACAGTTGTCGCACCATTGAGTACCCTACAGTTGTCGCACCATTGAGTACCCTACAGTTGTCGCACCATTGAGTACCCTACAGTTGTCGCACCATTGAGTACCCTACAGTTGTCGCACCATTGAGTACCCTACAGTTGTCGCACCATTGAGTATCCTACAGTTGTCGCACCATTGAGTATCCTACAGTTGTCGCACCATTGAGTATACTACAGTTGTCGCACCATTGAGTACAATCGTAGTTGTCGCACCATTGAGTACAACCACAGTTGTCGCACCATTGAGTACAATCGTAGTTGTCGCACCATTGAGTACAGCCACAGTTGTCGCACCATTGAGTACAACCACAGTTGTCGCACCATTGAGTACAACCACAGTTGTCGCACCATTGAGTACAACCACAGTTGTCGCACCATTGAGTACAACCACAGTTGTCGCACCATTGAGTACAACCATAGTTGTCGCACCATTGAGTACAACTGTAGTTGTCGCACCATTGAGTACAACCACAGTTGTCGCACCATTGAGTACAACCACAGTTGTCGCACCATTGAGTACAACCACAGTTGTCGCACCATTGAGTACAACCACAGTTGTCGCACCATTGAGTACAACCACAGTTGTCGCACCATTGAGTACAACCACAGTTGTCGCACCATTGAGTACAACCACAGTTGTCGCACCATTGAGTACAACCACAGTTGTCGCACCATTGAGTACAACCACAGTTGTCGCACCATTGAGTACAACCACAGTTGTCGCACCATTGAGTACAACCACAGTTGTCGCACCATTGAGTACAACCACAGTTGTCGCACCATTGAGTACAACCACAGTTGTCGCACCATTGAGTACAACCACAGTTGTCGCACCATTGAGTACAACCACAGTTGTCGCACCATTGAGTACAACCACAGTTGTCGCACCATTGAGTACAACCACAGTTGTCGCACCATTGAGTACAACCACAGTTGTCGCACCATTGAGTACACCACAGTTGTCGCACCATTGAGTACAACCACAGTTGTCGCACCATTGAGTACAACCACAGTTGTCGCACCATTGAGTACAACCACAGTTGTCGCACCATTGAGTACAACCACAGTTGTCGCACCATTGAGTACAACCACAGTTGTCGCACCATTGAGTACAACCACAGTTGTCGCACCATTGAGTACAACCACAGTTGTCGCACCATTGAGTACAACCACAGTTGTCGCACCATTGAGTACAACCACAGTTGTCGCACCATTGAGTACAACACAGTTGTCGCACCATTGAGTACAACCACAGTTGTCGCACCATTGAGTACAACCACAGTTGTCGCACCATTGAGTACAACCACAGTTGTCGCACCATTGAGTACAACCACAGTTGTCGCACCATTGAGTACAACCACAGTTGTCGCACCATTGAGTACAACCGTAGTTGTCGCACCATTGAGTACAACCGTAGTTGTCGCACCATTGAGTACCCTACAGTTGTCGCACCATTGAGTACCCTACAGTTGTCGCACCATTGAGTACCCTACAGTTGTCGCACCATTGAGTACACTACAGTTGTCGCACCATTGAGTACAACCGTAGTTGTCGCACCATTGAAACCTACAGTTGTCGCACCATTGAGTACAACCGTAGTTGTCGCACCATTGAGTATCCTACAGTTGTCGCACCATTGAGTACAACCATAGTTGTCGCACCATTGAGTACCCTACAGTTGTCGCACCATTGAGTACCCACAGTTGTCGCACCATTGAGTACCCTACAGTTGTCGCACCATTGAGTACCCTACAGTTGTCGCACCATTGAGTACAACCACAGTTGTCGCACCATTGAGTACAACCACAGTTGTCGCACCATTGAGTACAACCATAGTTGTCGCACCATTGAGTACAACTACAGTTGTCGCACCATTGAGTACAACCACAGTTGTCGCACCATTGAGTACAACAGTAGTTGTCGCACCATTGAGTACCTACAGTTGTCGCACCATTGAGTACAACCGTAGTTGTCGCACCATTGAGTACAACCACAGTTGTCGCACCATTGAGTATCCTACAGTTGTCGCACCATTGAGTACCCTACAGTTGTCGCACCATTGAGTACCCTACAGTTGTCGCACCATTGAGTACCCTACAGTTGTCGCACCATTGAGTACCCTACAGTTGTCGCACCATTGAGTACCCTACAGTTGTCGCACCATTGAGTACCCTACAGTTGTCGCACCATTGAGTATCCTACAGTTGTCGCGCCATTGAGTATCCTACAGTTGTCGCACCATTGAGTATACTACAGTTGTCGCACCATTGAGTACAATCGTAGTTGTCGCACCATTGAGTACAACCACAGTTGTCGCACCATTGAGTACAATCGTAGTTGTCGCACCATTGAGTACAGCCACAGTTGTCGCACCATTGAGTACAACCACAGTTGTCGCACCATTGAGTACAACCACAGTTGTCGCACCATTGAGTACAACCACATTTGTCGCACCATTGAGTACAACCACAGTTGTCGCACCATTGAGTACAACCATAGTTGTCGCACCATTGAGTACAACTGTAGTTGTCGCACCATTGAGTACAACCACAGTTGTCGCACCATTGAGTACAACCACAGTTGTCGCACCATTGAGTACAACCACAGTTGTCGCACCATTGAGTACAACCACAGTTGTCGCACCATTGAGTACAACCACAGTTGTCGCACCATTGAGTACAACCACAGTTGTCGCACCATTGAGTACAACCACAGTTGTCGCACCATTGAGTACAACCACAGTTGTCGCACCATTGAGTACAACCACAGTTGTCGCACCATTGAGTACAACCATAGTTGTCGCACCATTGAGTACAACCACAGTTGTCGCACCATTGAGTACAACCACAGTTGTCGCACCATTGAGTACAACCATAGTTGTCGCACCATTGAGTACAACCACAGTTGTCGCACCATTGAGTACAACCACAGTTGTCGCACCATTGAGTACAACCACAGTTGTCGCACCATTGAGTACAACCACAGTTGTCGCACCATTGAGTACAACCACAGTTGTCGCACCATTGAGTACAACCACAGTTGTCGCACCATTGAGTACAACCACAGTTGTCGCACCATTGAGTACAACCGTAGTTGTCGCACCATTGAGTACAACCACAGTTGTCGCACCATTGAGTACAACCACAGTTGTCGCACCATTGAGTACAACCACAGTTGTCGCACCATTGAGTACAACCACAGTTGTCGCACCATTGAGTACAACCACAGTTGTCGCACCATTGAGTACAACCACAGTTGTCGCACCATTGAGTACAACTGTAGTTGTCGCACCATTGAGTACAACCATAGTTGTCGCACCATTGAGTACAACCACAGTTGTCGCACCATTGAGTACAACCATAGTTGTCGCACCATTGAGTACAACCACAGTTGTCGCACCATTGAGTACAACCACAGTTGTCACACCATTGAGTACAACCGTAGTTGTCGCACCATTGAGTACAACCGTAGTTGTCGCACCATTGAGTACCCTACAGTTGTCGCACCATTGAGTACCCTACAGTTGTCGCACCATTGAGTACCCTACAGTTGTCGCACCATTGAGTACGCTACAGTTGTCGCACCCTTGAGTACAACCGTAGTTGTCGCACCATTGAAAATCCTACAGTTGTCGCACCCTTGAGTACAACCGTAGTTGTCGCACCATTGAGTATCCTACAGTTGTCGCACCATTGAGTACAACCATAGTGGTCGCACCATTGAGTACCCTACAGTTGTCGCACCATTGAGTACCCTACAGTTGTCGCACCATTGAGTACCCTACAGTTGTCGCACCATTGAGTACCCTACAGTTGTCGCACCATTGAGTACCCTACAGTTGTCGCACCATTGAGTACCCTACAGTTGTCGCACCATTGAGTACCCTACAGTTGTCGCACCATTGAGTACCCTACAGTTGTCGCACCATTGAGTACCCTACAGTTGTCGCACCATTGAGTACCCTACAGTTGTCGCACCATTGAGTACCCTACAGTTGTCGCACCATTGAGTACCCTACAGTTGTCGCACCATTGAGTACAACCGTAGTTGTCGCACCATTGAGTATCCTACAGTTGTCGCACCATTGAGTACAACCGTAGTTGTCGCACCATTGAGTACCCTACAGTTGTCGCACCATTGAGTACAACCACAGTTGTCGCACCATTGAGTACCCTACAGTTGTCGCACCATTGAGTACCCTACAGTTGTCGCACCATTGAGTACCCTACAGTTGTCGCACCATTGAGTACCCTACAGTTGTCGCACCATTGAGTACCCTACAGTTGTCGCACCATTGAGTACCCTACAGTTGTCGCACCATTGAGTACAACCGTAGTTGTCGCACCATTGAGTACCGTACAGTTGTCGCACCATTGAGTACCCTACAGTTGTCGCACCATTGAGTACCCTACAGTTGTCGCACCATTGAGTACCCTACAGTTGTCGCACCATTGAGTACCCTACAGTTGTCGCACCATTGAGTACCCTACAGTTGTCGCACCATTGAGTACCCTACAGTTGTCGCACCATTGAGTACAACCGTAGTTGTCGCACCATTGAGTACCCTACAGTTGTCGCACCATTGAGTACAACCGTAGTTGTCGCACCATTGAGTACAACCGTAGTTGTCGCACCATTGAGTACCCTACAGTTGTCGCACCATTGAGTACCCTACAGTTGTCGCACCATTGAGTACCCTACAGTTGTCGCACCATTGAGTACCCTACAGTTGTCGCACCATTGAGTATCCCACAGTTGTCGCACCATTGAGTATCCTACAGTTGTCGCACCATTGAGTACCCTACAGTTGTCGCACCATTGAGTACCCTACAGTTGTCGCACCATTGAGTACCCTACAGTTGTCGCACCATTGAGTACCCTACAGTTGTCGCACCATTGAGTACCCTACAGTTGTCGCACCATTGAGTATCCTACAGTTGTCGCACCATTGAGTATCCTACAGTTGTCGCACCATTGAGTACCCTACAGTTGTCGCACCATTGAGTACAACCATAGTTGTCGCACCATTGAGTACAACCACAGTTGTCGCACCATTGAGTACAACCACAGTTGTCGCACCATTGAGTACAACCACAGTTGTCGCACCATTGAGTACAACCACAGTTGTCGCACTATTGAGTACAACCACAGTTGTCGCACCATTGAGTATCCTACAGTTGTCGCACCATTGAGTATCCTACAGTTGTCGCACCATTGAGTACAACTGTAGTTGTCGCACTATTGAGTACAACCACAGTTGTTGCACCATTGAGTACAACCGTAGTTGTCGCACCATTGATTTTCCTACAGTTGTCGCACCATTGAGTACAACCGTAGTTGTCGCACCATTGAGTACAACCACAGTTGTCGCACCATTGAGTACAACCATAGTTGTCGCACCATTGAGTATCCTACAGTTGTCGCACCATTGAGTACAACCGTAGTTTTCGCACCATTGAGTATCCTACAGTTGTCGCACTATTGAGTATCCTACAGTTGTCGCACCATTGAGTACCCTACAGTTGTCGCACCATTGAGTACCCTACAGTTGTCGCACCATTGAGTACAATACAGTTGTCGCACCATTGAGTACCCTACAGTTGTCGCACCATTGAGTACCCTACAGTTGTCGCACCATTGAGTACCCTACAGTTGTCGCACCATTGAGTACCTACAGTTGTCGCACCATTGAGTACCCTACAGTTGTCGCACCATTGAGTACAACCTAGTTGTCGCACCATTGAGTACCCTACAGTTGTCGCACCATTGAGTACAACTAGTTGTCGCACCATTGAGTACAACCACAGTTGTCGCACCATTGAGTACCCACAGTTGTCGCACCATTGAGTACAACCACAGTTGTCGCACCATTGAGTACAACCACAGTTGTCGCACCATTGAGTACAACCACAGTTGTCGCACCATTGAGTACAACCACAGTTGTCGCACCATTGAGTACAACCACAGTTGTCGCACCATTGAGTACAACCACAGTTGTCGCACCATTGAGTACAACCACAGTTGTCGCACCATTGAGTACAACCACAGTTGTCGCACCATTGAGTACAACCACAGTTGTCGCACCATTGAGTACAACCACAGTTGTCGCACCATTGAGTACAACCACAGTTGTCGCACCATTGAGTACAACCACAGTTGTCGCACCATTGAGTACAACCACAGTTGTCGCACCATTGAGTACAACCACAGTTGTCGCACCATTGAGTACAACCACAGTTGTCGCACCATTGAGTACAACCACAGTTGTCGCACCATTGAGTACCCTACAGTTGTCGCACCATTGAGTACCTACAGTTGTCGCACCATTGAGTACCCACAGTTGTCGCACCATTGAGTACCCTACAGTTGTCGCACCATTGAGTACCCTACAGTTGTCGCACCATTGAGTACAACCACAGTTGTCGCACCATTGAGTACAACCACAGTTGTCGCACCATTGAGTACAACAGTTGTCGCACCATTGAGTACAACCACAGTTGTCGCACCATTGAGTACAACCACAGTTGTCGCACCATTGAGTACAACCACAGTTGTCGCACCATTGAGTACAACCACAGTTGTCGCACCATTGAGTACAACCACAGTTGTCGCACCATTGAGTACAACCACAGTTGTCGCACCATTGAGTACAACCGTAGTTGTCGCACCATTGAGTACAACCACAGTTGTCGCACCATTGAGTACAACCACAGTTGTCGCACCATTGAGTACAACCACAGTTGTCGCACCATTGAGTACAACCACAGTTGTCGCACCATTGAGTACAACCACAGTTGTCGCACCATTGAGTACAACCACAGTTGTCGCACCATTGAGTACAACCACAGTTGTCGCACCATTGAGTACAACCACAGTTGTCGCACCATTGAGTACAACCACAGTTGTCGCACCATTGAGTACAACCACAGTTGTCGCACCATTGAGTACAACCACAGTTGTCGCACCATTGAGTACAACCACAGTTGTCGCACCATTGAGTACAACCACAGTTGTCGCACCATTGAGTACAACCACAGTTGTCGCACCATTGAGTACAACCACAGTTGTCGCACCATTGAGTACAACCACAGTTGTCGCACCATTGAGTACAACCACAGTTGTCGCACCATTGAGTACAACCACAGTTGTCGCACCATTGAGTACAACTGTAGTTGTCGCACCATTGAGTACAACCACAGTTGTCGCACCATTGAGTACAACCACAGTTGTCGCACCATTGAGTACAACCACAGTTGTCGCACCATTGAGTACAACCACAGTTGTCGCACCATTGAGTACAACCACAGTTGTCGCACCATTGAGTACAACCACAGTTGTCGCACCATTGAGTACAACCACAGTTGTCGCACCATTGAGTACAACCACAGTTGTCGCACCATTGAGTACAACCACAGTTGTCGCACCATTGAGTACAACCACAGTTGTCGCACCATTGAGTACAACCACAGTTGTCGCACCATTGAGTACAACCACAGTTGTCGCACCATTGAGTACAACCACAGTTGTCGCACCATTGAGTACAACCACAGTTGTCGCACCATTGAGTACAACCACAGTTGTCGCACCATTGAGTAGAACCACAGTTGTCGCACCATTGAGTACAACCACAGTTGTCGCACCATTGAGTACAACCACAGTTGTTGCACCATTGAGTACAACCATATTTGTCGCACCATTGAGTACAACTGTAGTTGTCGCACCATTGAGTACAACCATAGTTGTCGCACCATTGAGTACAACCACAGTTGTCGCACCATTGAGTACAACCACAGTTGTCGCACCATTGAGTACAACCACAGTTGTCGCACCATTGAGTACAACCACAGTTGTCGCACCATTGAGTACAACCACAGTTGTCGCACCATTGAGTACAACCACAGTTGTCGCACCATTGAGTACAACCACAGTTGTCGCACCATTGAGTACAACCACAGTTGTCGCACCATTGAGTACAACCACAGTTGTCGCACCATTGAGTACAACCATAGTTGTCGCACCATTGAGTACAACTGTAGTTGTCGCACCATTGAGTACAACCATAGTTGTCGCACCATTGAGTACAACCACAGTTGTCGCACCATTGAGTACAACCACAGTTGTCGCACCATTGAGTACAACCACAGTTGTCGCACCATTGAGTACAACCACAGTTGTCGCACCATTGAGTACAACCACAGTTGTCGCACCATTGAGTACAACCATAGTTGTCGCACCATTGAGTACAACCACAGTTGTCGCACCATTGAGTACAACCACAGTTGTCGCACCATTGAGTACAACCACAGTTGTCGCACCATTGAGTACAACCACAGTTGTCGCACCATTGAGTACAACCACAGTTGTCGCACCATTGAGTACAACCACAGTTGTCGCACCATTGAGTACAACCACAGTTGTCGCACCATTGAGTACAACCACAGTTGTCGCACCATTGAGTACAACCACAGTTGTCGCACCATTGAGTACAACCACAGTTGTCGCACCATTGAGTACAACCACAGTTGTCGCACCATTGAGTACAACCACAGTTGTCGCACCATTGAGTACAACCACAGTTGTCGCACCATTGAGTACAACCACAGTTGTCGCACCATTGAGTACAACCATAGTTGTCGCACCATTGAGTACAACCACAGTTGTCGCACCATTGAGTACAACCACAGTTGTCGCACCATTGAGTACAACCACAGTTGTCGCACCATTGAGTACAACCACAGTTGTCGCACCATTGAGTACAACCACAGTTGTCGCACCATTGAGTACAACCACAGTTGTCGCACCATTGAGTACAACCACAGTTGTCGCACCATTGAGTACAACCACAGTTGTCGCACCATTGAGTACAACCACAGTTGTCGCACCATTGAGTACAACCACAGTTGTCGCACCATTGAGTACAACCACAGTTGTCGCACCATTGAGTACAACCACAGTTGTCGCACCATTGAGTACAACCACAGTTGTCGCACCATTGAGTACAACCACAGTTGTCGCACCATTGAGTACAACTGTAGTTGTCGCACCATTGAGTACAACCACAGTTGTCGCACCATTGAGTACAACCACAGTTGTCGCACCATTGAGTACAACCACAGTTGTCGCACCATTGAGTACAACCACAGTTGTCGCACCATTGAGTACAACCACAGTTGTCGCACCATTGAGTACAACTGTAGTTGTCGCACCATTGAGTACAACCACAGTTGTCGCACCATTGAGTACAACCACAGTTGTCGCACCATTGAGTACAACCATAGTTGTCGCACCATTGAGTACAACTGTAGTTGTCGCACCATTGAGTACAACCACAGTTGTCGCACCATTGAGTACAACCACAGTTGTCGCACCATTGAGTACAACCACAGTTGTCGCACCATTGAGTACAACCACAGTTGTCGCACCATTGAGTACAACCACAGTTGTCGCACCATTGAGTACAACCACAGTTGTCGCACCATTGAGTACAACTGTAGTTGTCGCACCATTGAGTACAACCACAGTTGTCGCACCATTGAGTACAACCACAGTTGTCGCACCATTGAGTACAACTGTAGTTGTCGCACCATTGAGTACAACTGTAGTTGTCGCACCATTGAGTACAACTGTAGTTGTCGCACCATTGAGTACAACTGTAGTTGTCGCACCATTGAGTACAACCACAGTTGTCGCACCATTGAGTACAACCACAGTTGTCGCACCATTGAGTACAACCACAGTTGTCGCACCATTGAGTACAACCACAGTTGTCGCACCATTGAGTACAACCACAGTTGTCGCACCATTGAGTACAACCACAGTTGTCGCACCATTGAGTACAACCACAGTTGTCGCACCATTGAGTACAACCATAGTTGTCGCACCATTGAGTACAACTGTAGTTGTCGCACCATTGAGTACAACCACAGTTGTCGCACCATTGAGTACAACCACAGTTGTCGCACCATTGAGTACAACCACAGTTGTCGCACCATTGAGTACAACCACAGTTGTCGCACCATTGAGTACAACCACAGTTGTCGCACCATTGAGTACAACCACAGTTGTCGCACCATTGAGTACAACCACAGTTGTCGCACCATTGAGTACAACCACAGTTGTCGCACCATTGAGTACAACCACAGTTGTCGCACCATTGAGTACAACCACAGTTGTCGCACCATTGAGTACAACCGTAGTTGTCGCACCATTGAGTACAACTGTAGTTGTCGCACCATTGAGTACAACCACAGTTGTCGCACCATTGAGTACAACCACAGTTGTCGCACCATTGAGTACAACCACAGTTGTCGCACCATTGAGTACAACCACAGTTGTCGCACCATTGAGTACAACCACAGTTGTCGCACCATTGAGTACAACCACAGTTGTCGCACCATTGAGTACAACCACAGTTGTCGCACCATTGAGTACAACCACAGTTGTCGCACCATTGAGTACAACCACAGTTGTCGCACCATTGAGTACAACCACAGTTGTCGCACCATTGAGTACAACCACAGTTGTCGCACCATTGAGTACAACCACAGTTGTCGCACCATTGAGTACAACCACAGTTGTCGCACCATTGAGTACAACCACAGTTGTCGCACCATTGAGTACAACCACAGTTGTCGCACCATTGAGTACAACCACAGTTGTCGCACCATTGAGTACAACCACAGTTGTCGCACCATTGAGTACAACCACAGTTGTCGCACCATTGAGTACAACCACAGTTGTCGCACCATTGAGTACAACCACAGTTGTCGCACCATTGAGTACAACCACAGTTGTCGCACCATTGAGTACAACCACAGTTGTCGCACCATTGAGTACAACTGTAGTTGTCGCACCATTGAGTACAACCACAGTTGTCGCACCATTGAGTACAACCATAGTTGTCGCACCATTGAGTACAACCACAGTTGTCGCACCATTGAGTACAACCACAGTTGTCGCACCATTGAGTACAACCACAGTTGTCGCACCATTGAGTACAACATAGTTGTCGCACCATTGAGTACAACTGTAGTTGTCGCACCATTGAGTACAACCACAGTTGTCGCACCATTGAGTACAACCACAGTTGTCGCACCATTGAGTACAACTGTAGTTGTCGCACCATTGAGTACAACTGTAGTTGTCGCACCATTGAGTACAACTGTAGTTGTCGCACCATTGAGTACAACTGTAGTTGTCGCACCATTGAGTACAACTGTAGTTGTCGCACCATTGAGTACAACCACAGTTGTCGCACCATTGAGTACAACCACAGTTGTCGCACCATTGAGTACAACCACAGTTGTCGCACCATTGAGTACAACCACAGTTGTCGCACCATTGAGTACAACCATAGTTGTCGCACCATTGAGTACAACCACAGTTGTCGCACCATTGAGTACAACCATAGTTGTCGCACCATTGAGTACAACCACAGTTGTCGCACCATTGAGTACAACCACAGTTGTCGCACCATTGAGTACAACCACAGTTGTCGCACCATTGAGTACAACCACAGTTGTCGCACCATTGAGTACAACCACAGTTGTCGCACCATTGAGTACAACCACAGTTGTCGCACCATTGAGTACAACCATAGTTGTCGCACCATTGAGTACAACTGTAGTTGTCGCACCATTGAGTACAACCATAGTTGTCGCACCATTGAGTACAACCACAGTTGTCGCACCATTGAGTACAACCACAGTTGTCGCACCATTGAGTACAACCACAGTTGTCGCACCATTGAGTACAACCGCAGTTGTCGCACCATTGAGTACAACTGTAGTTGTCGCACCATTGAGTACAACCATTGTTGTCGCACCATTGAGTACAACCACAGTTGTCGCACCATTGAGTACAACCATAGTTGTCGCACCATTGAGTACAACTACAGTTGTCGCACCATTGAGTACAACCACAGTTGTCGCACCATTGAGTACAACCACAGTTGTCGCACCATTGAGTACAACCACAGTTGTCGCACCATTGAGTACAACCACAGTTGTCGCACCATTGAGTACAACCACAGTTGTCGCACCATTGATTTCAACCACAGTTGTCGCACCATTGAGTACAACCACAGTTGTCGCACCATTGAGTACCCTACAGTTGTCGCACCATTGAGTACCCTACAGTTGTCGCACCATTGAGTACCCTACAGTTGTCGCACCATTGAGTACCCTACAGTTGTCGCACCATTGAGCATCCTACAGTTGTCGCACCATTGAGTATCCTACAGTTGTCGCACCATTGAGTATACTACAGTTGTCGCACCATTGAGTACAATCGTAGTTGTCGCACCATTGAGTACAACCACAGTTGTAGCACCATTGAGTACAACTGTAGTTGTCGCACCATTGAGTACAACCAACTTGTCGCACCATTGAGTACAACCACAGTTGTCGCACCATTGGGTACAACCACAGTTGTCGCACCATTGAGTACAACCACAGTTGTCGCACCATTGAGTACAACCATAGGTGAGGCTTACCGCGTCCATAGCTTGGTCCAGTGTGTGGCTGAAGCTGTCGGTGGGGTGACGAGAGTCCCACACCGCCTTGAATATCCCAGTCGACGCTGTCTGCAGGAGCAACCACAGTTGTCGCACCATTGAGTACAACCACAGTTGTCGCACCATTGAGTACAACTGTAGTTGTCGCACCATTGAGTACAACCACAGTTGTCGCACCATTGAGTACAACCACAGTTGTCGCACCATTGAGTACACCACAGTTGTCGCACCATGAGTACAACCACAGTTGTCGCACCATTGAGTACAACCACAGTTGTCGCACCATTGAGTACAACTGTAGTTGTCGCACCATTGAGTACAACTGTAGTTGTCGCACCATTGAGTACAACCACAGTTGTCGCACCATTGAGTACAACCACAGTTGTCGCACCATTGAGTACAACCACAGTTGTCGCACCATTGAGTACAACCACAGTTGTCGCACCATTGAGTACCTACAGTTGTCGCACCATTGAGTACCCTACAGTTGTCGCACCATTGAGTACCTACAGTTGTCGCACCATTGAGTACAACAGTTTTCGCACCATTTGAGTACTACAGTTGTCGCACCATTGAGTACCCTACAGTTGTCGCACCATTGAGTACAACTACAGTTGTCGCACCATTGAGTACAACCAGTTGTCGCACCATTGAGTACAACACAGTTGTCGCACCATTGAGTACAACCATAGTTGTCGCACCATTGAGTACAACCACAGTTGTCGCACCATTGAGTACAACCACAGTTGTCGCACCATTGAGTACAACCACAGTTGTCGCACCATTGAGTACAACCCAGTTGTCGCACCATTGAGTACAACCACAGTTGTCGCACCATTGAGTACAACCACAGTTGTCGCACCATTNACCGTGCTGCGAGGTACTCGTATCGTTATTCCAGCTGTTCTCCAGCAACGTGCTCTGAAGCTTGCACATCAAGGACACCAAGGTCTTGTAAGCTTGTAAGGACCAAACAGCTGCTACGAGAAAAGGTATGGTTTCCTGGCATTGATCGTCAAGCTAAGGACATGCATGATGCCTGTGTCCCTTGCCAAGCTGCAGTGGATACTTCAAGACCAACACCTCTACAACCTTCACCACTACCTGCTGCACCATGGATGGAAGTATCGATGGATTTCTGTGGACCGCTACCAACTGGAGAGTACTTGATGGTAGTCACTGATGATCACTCACGTTATCCAGAAGTAGAAATCATCACTTCCACATCTGCAAAGGCTGTCATCCCGAAACTCGACAAGATCTTTTCAAACTTTGGCATTCCTGAAGTTGTCAAGACGGACAATGGACCGCCATTTAATGGACAAGACTTCGTCAACTTTGCTGAGCATATTGGATTCAAACACCGCCGTGTGATGCCACTACATCCTCAAGCAAATGGAGAAGTAGAGAGATTCATGCAACCTCTCATGAAAGCTGTACGCTGTGCTCATGCCGAAGGACGATCCTGGAAACAAGCTATGTATGCTTTTCTCAGGAACTACCGTGCAACACCACATGGAACACTGGGCAAGTCGCCTGGCGAACTTTTATTTGGACGTCCTATGAGAATCGCACTACCTGTCATGCCAGCCAAAGTAACGGATAAACGTCTCGCTCAGAAGGATGCACTAGCCAAGGGCAAAATGAAAATTGCTCATGATCAACGTGCAAAGGAACAATTCATAAAGGTTGGAGATACTGTTCTCGTTAAAAAGAAAAAAGAGGGAAAGCTAGATATGCCGTATGATACAAAACCATAAAAAGTGATTAGTGTAAAAGGAACTATGGTAACAGCGAGTAATAGAGATCATAGTATAACACGTAATATGGCTTATTTCAAAGTGATTCCAACTAGTGTAGAAAATGATGAAGTGCAAAGTCGTGCAAAAGAAAAAAAAAATGAGTTATAACTCGATAAACAGTTCGAGGGATATTTTTGTATTTAAGGACTCTCGTCCAAAACGTCATGTTAAACGCCCTACACGATATGATGATTAATTGTGTTCCAATGTAATGCAAAGTATTTACTTGTTATGCTAAACTAAATTTAATATTGTTTGAATAATGCAGATCTCTCATTCAATATTTTGTAACTTTGTATTACAGTTTCTTTCATGTTTGTTTAACATTGCATATGTATTTTTAACATTGAAATCCTTTGTGGTAAAGATTGTTTAAATTCTTTGTGTGCTTAATTAATGTTAAATATATGCAATATCTCTTGATATGTTAATAACTTACTTTGTGTCAATAACTTTGCTTTGTGCTACAAGCATGGTAGACATCCTGTATTCATTCTTTTTAAAGAAAAGGAGGGATGTCATGTTCACAGAAAATGGTACCATCCGTTTTCTATGTGCGGCGGCTGGACGCCACTAGAGGAGGTAAACAAGAGCGCACAGGACGCCTGCCAAGCTTGGGAGCCATAGTCATGTAATCGTTTATAAGTATTAAAGTCAGTAACCAGGAATGACTTTACATCAACCTTACTACCAAGACTATCTCAGCTATATACAGACACCACAGTCACAAGGAGGGGGAGGCCAAGGAGTGTGGCATCGTACCTCACATGGTGGGGGAGGCGACGTTCACCCCCTCTTTTCCCCCCCCCCCACCTCTAAAACCGTTGGCGAGTGAAGTACCCACCTACACCTCACTCACTCTCAAATCCCATTTCACAGAAAACAGTATAAATTCTGTAACTCTCTCTACAGAGCAGTCACAGACCTCTGGCTAGTCTTAACGATGGTCCTTAGCATAAGCTTTCATCCAACACCACACAAGTGCATGAAGTTTGAAAACTTCTTGTCTAGAGTCCTAAAGCGACTTTAGCCTAATCTAGAAAACTAGAAAAACTAGCTGAAAGAATTTTCATTCCCTCACACAAGGGACAGGTCAAGTTGATGCCTTTCCCTAGCCTCTGGAAGATTCTGGTCTCTTTCCTTGTGATTATAGAAGCTGCTCTGTGATTGGTTAGTTATAAGACCTGTTATCTGGTTGGTTTACGTGACTGTTTCTCTGGACAAAGAATCAACTGACCATGTTGAGTGAGGTCGGGTCCACATCATCCAGACGTCCCCTTGATTTGACTAAACCATATGTTTTTAGGCTCAAAGTAAAAGTTCTGGTCCACATATTGCGTGTTCCCGTTTGCGTTAAACAGGGGACCACACGTTGCGTGTTCCTGGCTTGCATCCAACAGGGGACCACACGTTGCGCGTTCCTGGCTTGTGTCCAACAGGGGACCACACGTTGCGTGTTCCTGGCTTGCATCCAACAGGGGACCACACGTTGCGTGTTCCTGGCTTGTGTCCAACAGGGGACCACACGTTGCGTGCTCCTGGCTTGCATCCAACAGGGGACCACACGTTGCGTGTTCCTGGCTTGCATCCAACAGGGGACCACACGTTGCGCGTTCCTGGCTTGTGTCCAACAGGGGACCACACGTTGCGTGTTCCTGGCTTGTGTCCAACAGGGGACCACACGTTGGGTGTTCCTGGCTTGTGTCCAACAGGGGACCACACGTTGCGTGTTCCTGGCTTGTGTCCAACAGGGGACCACACGTTGCGTGTTCCTGGCTTGCATCCAACAGGGGACCACACGTTGCGTGTTCCTGGCTTGCATCCAACAGGGGACCACACGTTGCGCGTTCCTGGCTTGTGTCCAACAGGGGACCACACTTTGGTTGTTCCTGGCTTGCGTCCAACATGGGACTACACGTTGGGTGTTCCTGGCTTACGTCCCACAGGGAACCACACGATGGGTGTTCCTGGATTACGTCCCATAAGGGACCACACGTTGGGTGTTCCTGGCCTGCGTCCAACAGGGGGACCACACGATGGGTGTTCCTGGCTTGCGTCCAACAGGGGACCACACGTCGCGTTTTCTTTGCTTGCGTCCCACAGGGGACCACATATTGAGTGTTCCTGGCTTACGTCCCACAGGAAACCACATATTGGGTGTTCCAGGCTTGCGTTCCACAGGGGACCACATATTGGGTGTTCCAGGCTTGCGTTCCACAGGGGACCAAGTGATGTTCCTCGCATTAGTGAAATAATAGAGGAACACGTGACCACACTTTGTACAAGTAGTCATAGGAAAACTGATCGACATGATAAACAGTTAACAAAAAGACTCCTGTAGTTAGTAACACCTAACTATAGCAGAAACCCTAAAGTTAGGTTTCACAGTCTATCCCAGTCCAGCACCCCAGTCGTAAGGTGACACAGTCCAGCACCCCTGTAGTAAGGTGACACAGTCCAGCACCCCTGTAGTAAGGTGACACAGTCCAGCACCCCTGTAGTAAGGTGTCACAGTCCAGCACCCCTGTAGTAAGGTGACACAGTCCAGCACCCCTGTAGTAAGGTGACACAGTCCAGCACCCCTGTAGTAAGGTGACACAGTCCAGCACCCCTGTAGTAAGGTGACACAGTCCAGCACCCTTGTAGTAAGGTGACACAGTCCAGCACCCCTGTAGTAAGGTGACACAGTCCAGCACCCCTGTAGTAAGGTGACACAGTCCAGCACCCCTGTAGTAAGGTGACACAGTCCAGCACCCCAGTAGTAAAGTGACACAGTCCAGCACTCAAGTAGTAAGGTGACACAGTCCAGCACTCAAGTAGTAAGGTGACACAGTCCAGCACCCCTGTAGTAAGGTGACACAGTCCAGCACCCCTGTAGTAAGGTGACACAGTCCAGCACTCAAGTAGAAAGGTGACACAGTCCAGCACCCCTGTAGTAAGGTGACACAGTCCAGCACCCCTGTAGTAAGGTGACACAGTCCAGCACCCCTGTAGTAAGGTGACACAGTCCAGCACTCCTGTAGTAAGGTGACACAGTCCAGCACCCCTGTAGTAAGGTGACACAGTCCAGCACTCCTGTAGTAAGGTGACACAGTCCAGCACCCCTGTAGTAAGGTGACACAGTCCAGCACCCCTGTAGTAAGGTGACACAGTCCAGCACCCCTGTAGTAAGGTGACACAGTCCAGCACCCCTGTAGTAAGGTGACACAGTCCAGCACCCCTGTAGTAAGGTGACACAGTCCAGCACCCCTGTAGTAAGGTGACACAGTCCAGCACCTCTGTAGTAAGGTGACACAGTCCAGCACCCCTGTAGTAAGGTGACACAGTCCAGCACCCCTGTAGTAAGGTGACACAGTCCAGCACCCCTGTAGTAAGGTGACACAGTCCAGCACCCCTGTAGTAAGGTGACACAGTCCAGCACCCCTGTAGTAAGGTGACACAGTCCAGCACCCCTGTAGTAAGGTGACACAGTCCAGCACCCCAGTAGTAAGGTGACACAGTCCAGCACCCCTGTAGTAAGGTGACACAGTCCAGCACCCCTGTAGTAAGGTGACACAGTCCAGCACCCCTGTAGTAAGGTGACACAGTCCAGCACCCCTGTAGTAAGGTGACACAGTCCAGCACCCCTGTAGTAAGGTGACACAGTCCAGCACCCCTGTAGTAAGGTGACACAGTCCAGCACCCCTGTAGTAAGGTGACACAGTCCAGCACCCCTGTAGTAAGGTGACACAGTCCAGCACCCCTGTAGTAAGGTGACACAGTCCAGCACCCCTGTAGTAAGGTGACACAGTCCAGCACCCCTGTAGTAAGGTGACACAGTCCAGCACCCCTGTAGTAAGGTGACACAGTCCAGCACCCCTGTAGTAAGGTGACACAGTCCAGCACCCCTGTAGTAAGGTGACACAGTCCAGCACCCCTGTAGTAAGGTGACACAGTCCAGCACCCCTGTAGTAAGGTGACACAGTCCAGCACCCCTGTAGTAAGGTGACACAGTCCAGCACCCCTGTAGTAAGGTGACACAGTCCAGCACCCCTGTAGTAAGGTGACACAGTCCAGCACCCCTGTAGTAAGGTGACACAGTCCAGCACCCCTGTAGTAAGGTGACACAGTCCAGCACCCCTGTAGTAAGGTGACACAGTCCAGCACCCCTGTAGTAAGGTGACACAGTCCAGCACCCCTGTAGTAAGGTGACACAGTCCAGCACCCCTGTAGTAAGGTGACACAGTCCAGCACCCCTGTAGTAAGGTGACACAGTCCAGCACCCCTGTAGTAAGGTGACACAGTCCAGCACCCCTGTAGTAAGGTGACACAGTCCAGCACCCCTGTAGTAAGGTGACACAGTCCAGCACCCCTGTAGTAAGGTGACACAGTCCAGCACCCCTGTAGTAAGGTGACACAGTCCAGCACCCCTGTAGTAAGGTGACACAGTCCAGCACCCCTGTAGTAAGGTGACACAGTCCAGCACCCCTGTAGTAAGGTGACACAGTCCAGCACCCCTGTAGTAAGGTGACACAGTCCAGCACCCCTGTAGTAAGGTGACACAGTCCAGCACCCCTGTAGTAAGGTGACACAGTCCAGCACCCCTGTAGTAAGGTGACACAGTCCAGCACCCCTGTAGTAAGGTGACACAGTCCAGCACCCCTGTAGTAAGGTGACACAGTCCAGCACCCCTGTAGTAAGGTGACACAGTCCAGCACCCCTGTAGTAAGGTGACACAGTCCAGCACCCCTGTAGTAAGGTGACACAGTCCAGCACCCCTGTAGTAAGGTGACACAGTCCAGCACCCCTGTAGTAAGGTGACACAGTCCAGCACCCCTGTAGTAAGGTGACACAGTCCAGCACCCCTGTAGTAAGGTGACACAGTCCAGCACCCCTGTAGTAAGGTGACACAGTCCAGCACCCCTGTAGTAAGGTGACACAGTCCAGCACCCCTGTAGTAAGGTGACACAGTCCAGCACCCCTGTAGTAAGGTGACACAGTCCAGCACCCCTGTAGTAAGGTGACACAGTCCAGCACCCCTGTAGTAAGGTGACACAGTCCAGCACCCCTGTAGTAAGGTGACACAGTCCAGCACCCCTGTAGTAAGGTGACACAGTCCAGCACCCCTGTAGTAAGGTGACACAGTCCAGCACCCCTGTAGTAAGGTGACACAGTCCAGCACCCCTGTAGTAAGGTGACACAGTCCAGCACCCCTGTAGTAAGGTGACACAGTCCAGCACCCCTGTAGTAAGGTGACACAGTCCAGCACCCCTGTAGTAAGGTGACACAGTCCAGCACCCCTGTAGTAAGGTGACACAGTCCAGCACCCCTGTAGTAAGGTGACACAGTCCAGCACCCCTGTAGTAAGGTGACACAGTCCAGCACCCCTGTAGTAAGGTGACACAGTCCAGCACCCCTGTAGTAAGGTGACACAGTCCAGCACCCCTGTAGTAAGGTGACACAGTCCAGCACCCCTGTAGTAAGGTGACACAGTCCAGCACCCCTGTAGTAAGGTGACACAGTCCAGCACCCCTGTAGTAAGGTGACACAGTCCAGCACCCCTGTAGTAAGGTGACACAGTCCAGCACCCCTGTAGTAAGGTGACACAGTCCAGCACCCCTGTAGTAAGGTGACACAGTCCAGCACCCCTGTAGTAAGGTGACACAGTCCAGCACCCCTGTAGTAAGGTGACACAGTCCAGCACCCCTGTAGTAAGGTGACACAGTCCAGCACCCCTGTAGTAAGGTGACACAGTCCAGCACCCCTGTAGTAAGGTGACACAGTCCAGCACCCTGTAGTAAGGTGACACAGTCCAGCACCCCTGTAGTAAGGTGACACAGTCCAGCACCCCTGTAGTAAGGTGACACAGTCCAGCACCCTGTAGTAAGGTGACACAGTCCAGCACCCCTGTAGTAAGGTGACACAGTCCAGCACCCTGTAGTAAGGTGACACAGTCCAGCACCCCTGTAGTAAGGTGACACAGTCCAGCACCCCTGTAGTAAGGTGACACAGTCCAGCACCCTGTAGTAAGGTGACACAGTCCAGCACCCCTGTAGTAAGGTGACACAGTCCAGCACCCCTGTAGTAAGGTGACACAGTCCAGCACCCCTGTAGTAAGGTGACACAGTCCAGCACCCCTGTAGTAAGGTGACACAGTCCAGCACCCCTGTAGTAAGGTGACACAGTCCAGCACCCCTGTAGTAAGGTGACACAGTCCAGCACCCCTGTAGTAAGGTGACACAGTCCAGCACCCTGTAGTAAGGTGACACAGTCCAGCACCCCTGTAGTAAGGTGACACAGTCCAGCACCCCTGTAGTAAGGTGACACAGTCCAGCACCCCTGTAGTAAGGTGACACAGTCCAGCACCCCTGTAGTAAGGTGACACACTCCAGCACCCCTGTAGTAAGGTGACACAGTCCTGCACTCGTGTAGTAAGGTGACACAGTCCAGCACCCGCGTAGTAAGGTGACACAGTCCAGCACCCCTGTAGTAAGGTGACACAGTCCAGCACCCCTGTAGTAAGGTGACACAGTCCAGCACCCTTGTAGTAAGGTGACACAGTCCAGCACCCCTGTAGTAAGGTGACACAGTCCAGCACCCCTGTAGTAAGGTGACACAGTCAAGCACCCCTGTAGTAAGGTGACACAGTCCAGCACGCCTGTAGTAAGGTGACACAGTCCAGCACCCCTATAGTAAGGTGACACAGTCGAGCACCCGTGTAGTAAGGTGACACAGTCCAGCACCCCTGTAGTAAGGTGACACAGTCCAGGACCCCTGTAGTAAGGTGACACAGTCCAGCACCCCTGTAGTAAGGTGACACAGTCCTGCACCCCTGTAGTAAGGTGACACAGTCCAGCACCCCTGTAGTAAGGTGTCACAGTCCAGCACCCCTGTAGTAAGGTGACACAGTCCAGCACCCCTGTAGTAAGGTGACACAGTCCAGCACCCCTGTAGTAAGGTGAAACAGTCCAGCACCCCTGTAGTAAGGTGACACAGTCCAGCACCCCTGTAGTAAGGTGTCACAGTCCAGTACCCCTGTAGTAAGGTGACACAGTCCAGCACCCCTGTAGTAAGGTGACACAGTCCAGCACCCCTGTAGTAAGGTGACACAGTCCAGCACCCCTGTAGTAAGGTGACACAGTCCAGCTCCCCTGTAGTAAGGTGTCACAGTCCAGCACCCCTGTAGTAAGGTGACACAGTACAGCACCCCTGTAATAAGGTGACACAGTCCAGCACCCCTGTAGTAAGGTGACACAGTCCAGCACCCGCGTAGTAAGGTGACACAGTCCAGCACCCCTGTAGTAAGGTGACACAGTCCAGCACCCACGTAGTAAGGTGACACAGTCCAGCACCCCTGTAGTACGGTGACACAGTCCAGCACCCCTGTAGTAAGGTGACACAGTCCAGCACCCCTGTAGTAAGGCGACACAGTCCAGCACTCCTGTAGTAAGGTGAAACAGTCCAGCACCCGCGTAGTAAGGTGACACAGTCCAGCACTCCTGTAGTAAGGTGACACAGTCCAGCACCCGCGTAGTAAGGTGACACAGTCCAGCACTCCTGTAGTAAGGTAACACAGTCCAGCACCCCTGTATTAAGGTGACACAGTCCAGCACCCCTGTAGTAAGGTGACACAGTCCAGCACCCCTGTAGTAAGGTGACACAGTCCAGCACCCCTGTAGTAAGGTGACACAGTCCAGCACCCTAGTAGTAAGGTGACACAGTCCAGCACCCCTGTAGTAAGGTGACACAGTCCAGCACCCATGTAGTAAGGTGTCACAGTCCAGCACCCCTGTAGTAAGGTGACACAGTCCAGCACCCCTGTAGTAAGGTGACACAGTCCAGCACCCCTGTAGTAAGGTGACACAGTCCAGCACTCCTGTAGTAAGGTGACACAGTCCAGCACCCCTGTAGTATGGTGACACAGTCCAGCACCCCTGTAGTAAGGTGACACTGTCCAGCACTCCTGTAGTAAGGTGACACAGTCCAGCACCCCTGTAGTAAGGTGACACTGTCCAGCACCCCTGTAGTAAGGTGACACAGTCCAACACCCCTGTTGCAAGGTGACACATTACAGCACTCCTGTTGCAAGGTGACACAGTACAGCACCCCTGTAGTAAGGTGACACAGTCCAGCACCCCTGTAGTAAGGTGACACAGTCCAGCACTCCTGTAGTAAGGTGACACAGTCCAGCACCCCTGTAGTAAGGTGACACAGTCCAGCACCCCTGTAGTAAGGTGACACAGTCCAGCACCCCTGTAGTAAGGTGACACAGTCCAGCACCCCTGTAGTAAGGTGACACAGTCCAGCACTCCTGTAGTAAGGTGACACAGTCCAGCACCCCTGTAGTAAGGTGACACAGTCCAGCACCCCTGTAGTAAGGTGACACTGTCCAGCACCCCTGTAGTACGGTGACACAGTCTAGCACCCCTGTTGCAAGGTGACACAGTACAGCACCCCTGTTGCAAGGTGACACAGTACAGCACCCCTGTAGTAAGGTGACACAGTCCAGCACCCCTGTAGTAAGGTGACACAGTCCAGCACTCCTGTAGTAAGGTGACACAGTCCAGCACCCCTGTAGTAAGGTGACACAGTCCAGCACCCCTGTAGTAAGGTGACACAGTCCAGCACCCCTGTAGTAAGGTGACACAGTCCAGCACCCCTGTAGTAAGGTGACACACTCCAGCACCCCTGTAGTAAGGTGACACAGTCCTGCACTCGTGTAGTAAGGTGACACAGTCCAGCACCCGCGTAGTAAGGTGACACAGTCCAGCACCCCTGTAGTAAGGTGACACAGTCCAGCACCCCTGTAGTAAGGTGACACAGTCCAGCACCCTTGTAGTAAGGTGACACAGTCCAGCACCCCTGTAGTAAGGTGACACAGTCCAGCACCCCTGTAGTAAGGTGACACAGTCCAGCACCCCTGTAGTAAGGTGACACAGTCCAGCACGCCTGTAGTAAGGTGACACAGTCCAGCACCCCTATAGTAAGGTGACACAGTCGAGCACCCCTGTAGTAAGGTGACACAGTCCAGCACCCCTGTAGTAAGGTGACACAGTCCAGCACTGCCATCGGAGCTTGGTAGTGCCTGTGTCTGCTGCCATCGGAGCCTGGTAGTGCACGTGACTGCTGCCATCGGTGCCTGGTAGTGCACGTGTCTGCTGCCATCGGTGCCTGGTAGTGCCCGTGTCTGTTGCCATCGGAGCCTGGTAGTACACTTGTCTGCTGCTGCCATCGGAGCCTGGTAGTGCACGTGTCTGCTGCCATCGGTGCCTGGTAGTGCACGTGTCTGCTGCTATCGGTGCCTGGTAGTGCACGTGTCTGCTGCCATCGGTTCCTGGTAGTACACGTGTCTGCTGCAGCCATCGGTTCCTGGTAGTACACGTGTCTGCTGCTGCCATCGGCGCCTGGTAGAGCACGTGTCTGCTGCCATCGGAACCTGGTAGTACACGTGTCTGCTGACATCGGAGCCTGGTAGTGAACGTGTCTGCTGCCATCGGAGCCTGGTAATGCACGTGTCTGCTGCCATCGGAGCCTGGTAGTGCACGTGTCTGCTGCCGCCATCAGAGCCTGGTAGTGCACGTGTCTCCTGCCATCGGTTCCTGGTAGTGCACGTGTCTGCTGCCATTGGAGCCTGGTAGTACACGTATCTGCTGACATCGGAGCCTGGTAGTGCACGTGTCTGCTGCTGCCATCGGAGCCTGGTAGTGCACGCGTTTGCTGCCATCGGAGCCTGGTAGTACACGTGTCTGCTGACATCGGAGCCTGGTAGTTCACGTGTCTGCTGCCATCGGAGCCTGGTAGTACACGTGTCTGCTGCCATCGGAGCCTGGTAGTACACGTGTCTGCTGCTGCTATCGGAGCCTGGTAGTGCACGTGTATGCTGCCATCGGAGCCTGTTAGTGCACGTGTCTGCTGCCATTGGATCCTGGTAGTGCACGTGTCTACTGCCATCGGAGCCTGGTAGTACACGTGTCTGCTGCCATCGGAGCCTGGTAGTGCACGTGTCTGCTGCTGCCATCGGTGCCTGGTAGTGCACGTGTCTGCTGCTTTCGGTTCCTGGTAGTGCACGTGTCTGCTGCCATCGGAGCCTGGTAGTACACGTGTCTGCTGCCATCGGAGCCTGGTAGTGCACGTGTCTGCTGCTATCGGTTCCTGGTAGTGCACGTGTCTGCTGCTGCCATCGGTGCCTGGTAGTGCACGTGTCTGCTGCTGCTATCAGTTCCTGGTAGTGCACGTGTCTGCTGCAATCGGAGCCTGGTAGTGCACGTGTCTGCTGCCATCGGAGCCTGGTAGTGCACGTGTCTGCTGCTGCCATCGGTGCCTGGTAGTGCACGTGTCTGCTGCTATCGGTTCCTGGTAGTGCACGTTTCTGCTGCCATCGAAGCCTGGTAGTGCACGTGTCTGCTGCCATCGGAGCCTGGTAGTGCACGTGTCTGCTGCCGCCATCAGAGCCTGGTAGTGCACGTGTCTGCTGCCATCGATTCCTGGTAGTGTACGTGTCTGCTGCCATCGGAGCCTGGTAGTACACGTGTCTGCTGCCATCGGAGCCTGGTAATGCACGTGTCTGCTGCCATCGGTTCCTAGTAGTACACGTGTCTGCTGCAATCGGGGCCTGGTAATGCACGTGTCTGCTGCCATCGGAGCCTGGTAGTGCACGTGTCTGCTGCCATCGGTTCCTGGTAGTGCACGTGTCTGCTGCTGCCATCGGAGCCTGGAAGTGCACGTGTCTGCTGCCATCGGAGCCTGGTAGTACACGTGTCTGCTGACATCGGAGGCTGGTAGTGCACGACTCTGCTGCTGCCATTGGAGCCTGGTAGTGCACGTGTCTGTTGCCATCGGTGCCTGGTAGTGCACGTGTCTGTTGCCGTCGGAGCTTGGTAGTGCACGTGTCTGCTGCTATCGGTTCCTGGTAGTACACGTGCTTGCTGCTGCCATCGGAGTCTGGTTGTGCACGTGTCTGCTGACATCGGTTCCTGGTAGTGCACGTGTTTGCTGATATCGGAGCCTGGTAGTGCACGTGTCTGCTGCCATCGGTGCCTGGTAGTGCACGTGTCTGCTGCTGCCATCGGAGCCTGGTAGTGCACGTGTCTGCTGCTGCCATCAGTTCCTGGTAGTACACATGTCTGCTGCCACCAGAGCCTGGTAGTGCACGTGTCTGCTGATATCGGAGCCTGGTAGTGAACGTGTCTGCTGCCATCGGAGCCTGGTAGCACACCTCTCTGCTGCTGCTATCGGAGCCTGGTAGTGCACGTGTCTGCTGCCATCGGAGCCTGGTAGTACACGTGTCTGCAGCTATCGGAGCCTGGTAGTACACGTGTCTGCAGCTATCGGAGCCTGGTAGTGCACGTGTCTACTGCCATCGGAGCCTGGTAGCACACTCTCTGCTGCTGCTATCGGAGCCTGGTAGTGCACGTGTCTGCTGCCATCGGAGCCTGGTAGTACACGTGTCTGCGGCCATCGGAGCCTGGTAGTGCACGTGTCTGCTACCATCGGAGCCTGGTAGTACACGTGTCTGCGGCCATCGGAGCCTGGTAGTACTCGTGTCTCCTGCCATCGGTGCCTGGTAGAGCACGTGTCTGCTGCCATCGGTGCCTGGTAGTACACGTGTCTGTTGCCATCGGTGCCTGGTAGTGCACGTGTCTGCTGCTGCCATCGGAGCCTGGTAGTGGACGTGTCTGCTGATATCGGAGCCTGGTAGTGCACGTGTTTGCTGCCATCGGAGCCTGGTAGTGCACGTGTCTGCTGCTATCAGTTCCTGGTAGTACACGTGTCTGCTGATATCGGAGCCTGGTAGTGCACGTGTCTGCTGCCATCAGTTCCTGGTAGTACACGTGTCTGCTGATATCGGAGCCTGGTAGTGCACGTGTCTGCTGATATCGAGCCAGGTAGTGCACGTGTCTGTTGCCATCGGAGCCTGGTAGTGCACGTGTCTGCTGCCATCAGTTCCTGATAGTTCACGTGTCTGCTGAAATTGGTTCCTGGTAGTGCACGTGTCTGCTGATATCGGAGCCTGGTTGTTCAAGTGTCTGCTGCCATCCGTGCCTGGTAGTGCACATGTCTGCTGCTGCCATCGGTGCCTAGTAGTGCACGTGTCTGCTGATATCGGTTCCTGGTAGTGCACGTGTCTGCTTCCATCGGAGCCTGGTAGTGCTCGTGACTGCTGCCGCCATCAGAGCCTAGTAGTGCACGTGTCTGCTGCCATCGGAGCATGGTAGTACACGTGTCTGCTGCCATCGGAGCCTGGTTATCTTGAGGTTATCTTGAGGTTATCTTGAGATGATTTCGGGGCTTTAGTATCCCTTCGGCCAGGTCCTCGACCAGTCCTCCACCCCCAGGAAGCAGCCCGTGATAGCTGACTAACACCCAGGTACCTATTTTACTGCTAGGTAACGGGGGCATAGGGTGAAAGAAGCTCTGCCCAATGTTTCTCTCCGGCGACCGGGATCGAACCCGGGACCACAGGATCGCAAGTTCAGTGTGCTGTCCTCTCGGCCGCTGGTAGTGCACGTGTCTGCTGCCATCGGAGCCTGGCAGTACACGTGTCTGCTGCCATCGGAGCCTGGTAGTGCACGTGTCTGCTGCCATCGTTTCCTGGTAGTACACGTGTCCGCTGCCATCGGGGCCTGGTAGTGAACGTGTCTGCTGCCATCGGAGCCTCGTAGTGCACGTGTCTGCTGCCGCCATCAGAGCCTGGTAGTGCACGTGTCTGCTGACATCGGTTCCTGGTAGGGCACGTGTCTGCTGCCATCGGAGCCTGGTAGTACACGTGTCTGCTGTCATCGGAGCCTGGTAGTGCACGTGTCTGCTGCTGCCATCGGAGCTTGGTACTGCACGTGTCTGCTGCCATCGGAGCCTGGTAGTACACGTGTCTGCTGACATCGGAGCCTGGTAGTGCACGTGTCTGCTGCTGCCATCGGAGCCTGGTAGTGCACGTGTCTGCTTCCATCGGAGCTGGTAGTACACGTGTCTGCTGCCATCGGAGCCTGATAGTGCATGTGTCTGCTGCTGCCATCGATGCCTGGTAGTGCACGTGTCTGCTGCTATCGGAGCCTTATAGTACACTTGTCTGCTGTTGCCATCGGAGCCTGGTAGTGCACGTGTCTGTTGCCATCGGAGCCTGGTTGTGCACGTGTCTGCTGCCATCGGGGCCTGGTAGTGCACGTGTCTGCTGCCATCAGTTCCTGGTAGTACACGTGTCTGCTGCCATCGGAGCCTGGTAGTGCACGTGTCTGCTGCCATCGGTGCCTAGTAGTGCACGTGTCTGCTGCTATCGGTTCCTGGTAGTGCACGTGTCTGCTGCCATCGGAGCCTG